>PVIU01004035.1:96322-133836 GCA_004026605.1 Ondatra zibethicus
TTTTTTTTTTTTTTTTTTTTTTTTTTTTTTTTTTTTTTTTTTTTTTTTTTTTTTGCTTGGGAGACTTTTGATAACTGTTTTTATTCCTTTAGCAGTTATAGGTCTATTTAATTTGCTTATCTGGTCTGGATTTAATTTTGGTAAGTGATATTTATCTAGAAAATTGTCCATTTCCCTTAAGCTTTTCAATTTTGTAGAGTACAGGTTTTCGAAGTATGACCTGATGATTCTCTGGATTTTGTGCATGTCTGCTGTTATGTCCCCCTTTTTGTTTCCAATTTTGTTAATTTGGATATTCTCTCTCTGCCTTTTGGTTGGTTTGGATAAAGGTTTGTCCATTTTGTTGACTTTCTTGATGCACCAACTGTGTCTCATTGATTCTTTGTATTGTTTTCTGTTTCTATTTTATTGATTTCAGCTCTCAATTTGATTATTTACTCCTGGGTGAATTTGCTTCTTTTTGTTCTAGAGTTTTCAGGTGTTCTGTTAACTTACTAGTGTGGGATTTTTCCAGCTTCTTTATGTAGGCATTTATTGCTATGAACTTTCCTCTTAACACTGCTTTTATTGTGTCCCATAAATTTGTATATGTTGTGTGGTCATTTTCATTGAATTTTAGGAAATCTTTAATTTCTTCCTTTATTTTTTTTTCTTGACCTTTTGGTGATTTAAGTGAGCATTGTTCAATTTCCATGTGTTTGTGGATTTTCTGAAATTAGTGTTGGTGCTGAATTCTAATTTGAAGCCATGGTGATCTGATAAGTTTCATGTGGTTCTTCAATTTTATTTTGTATCTGTTGAGGTTTGCTTTGTTGCCTAGTATGTAGTCAGTTTTTGAGAAGGTTTCAACATGAAGTGTTGAGAAGGAGGGATATTTTTTTATGTTTGGGTAGAATATTTATATATAAAATATTTGAGTCATGACATCTGTCATTTATTGTTTCTCTGTTAAGTTTCTGTTTGGCAACCTGTCCAGTGGTGAGAGTGGGGTATTAAAGTCTTCCACTCTTAGTGTATGGGGTTAAATATGTAATTTAAGCTTTAGTAGTGTTTCTTTTACATTTGAGGGTGACCTCGTATTTGGGGCATAGATGTTCAATATGGAGATTTCCTCTTGATGGATTTTTCCTGTGGCAAATATGAAATGTCCTGCTTTGTCTCTTTTGATTGATTTTAGTTTGAAGTCTATTTTGTTAGATATTAAGATAATTACACCAGCTTGTTTCTTAGGTCCATTTGATTGGAAAATTTCTCCCAAGCCTTTACTCTGAGGCGATGTCTGTCTTTGAGGCTGAGCTGTGTTTTTTGTATGTAGCAGAATAATGTATTCTGCTTTCATAGCCAATCTGTTTGCCTGTATCTTTTTATAGATGATTTAAGTCCATTTATATTAAGGGATATTAATGAACAGTAATTGCTAGTTCCTGTTATTTTAGTTTTTGCTGTTGGTAATAGTATTTTGGGTGTGTTTTTCCCTTCTTTGGGATTTGCCGCTGTGAGATCATCTATTGTCTGTTTTTTGTGGGTGTAGCTAACTTCCTTAGGTTGGAGTTTTCCTTCTAGTACTTTGTGTAGGGCTGGGTTTGTGGCTAGGCATTGGTTAAATCTGGTTCTGTCATGGAATATCTTGTTTTGTCCATCTATGGTGATTGAAAGTTTTACTGGGTATAGTAGTCTGGGTTGGCATCCATGGTCTCTTAATGTCTTCATAACACTTGACCAGAACCTTCTGACTTTCATGGTTTCCATTGAGAAGTCAGGTGTAATTCTGATAAGTCTGCCTTTATTTGTTATTTGGTCTTTTTCATTTGCAGCTCTTGATATTCTTTCTTTATTGTGTATGTTTAGTGTTTTGATTACTATGTGGCAAGGGGACTTTTTTTGGTCTAGTCTATTTGTTGTTCTGTAAACTTCTTGTATCTTCATATGCATATATTTCTTTAGGTTGGAAAAGTTTTCTGCTATGATTTTATTGAATTTTCTGTGCTTTTGAATTTGACTTCTTCTTCTATTTCTATTAGTCTTAGGTTTTTTCTTTTCATGGTGTTCCATATTTCCTGGATATTTTGTGTTAACTTTTGTAAGATATAACATTTCCTTTATCATATCTTGAACACTTGAGATTCTCCTCTATCTCTTCCATTCCGCTGTTTATGCTTGCATTTGTAGTTCCTGATAGTTTTCCAATATTTGTATTTTCTTTATTTTCTCTGTTTTGATTTTCAAGTCTTGAATCATTTCTTCCACCTGTTTTATTGCTTTTTCTTGTTTTTTTTTTTTAAGGGATTTGTTGATTTCTTCTAGGTTTTTGTTTGTCATTTTCTCCATTTCTTTGTGAGAATTTTTCATTTCCTCTTTAAGGGCCTCAAACATTCTCCTAAAATTATTTTTTAGGTCATTTTCTTCTGCTTCATCTGTAGTTTGGTATTCAAGTCTTGCTGTTGTAGAGCCACTAGTTTTTGTTGGTGTTGAGTATGTTATTACATTGTCTACCCATCCTTTCTTTTTATTAGTGTAGTTGGTGTTGTATTTATGGTCATCACTCTTCCAGGTCCCAGTTGATCCAAGGCTCAGATGATTGCTCCTCATGGTGCAATAGAGTCATGGTTCCAGTCACCATGGAGATCACACAGAGATCCCGAGATAGCTCTGCAATCCCAGAGGTTGTTTGGGCCTGCTCCCATGGAGGTCTCTTGCTTGGGCCTGGTCCCATGGAAGTGGCTGCTTCAGGCCTGCTCCTGTAGAGTTTGCTGGCCTGGTCCTGGTCCTGTGGAGGTCGCTGGCTCATACCTGCTCCCATGAAGGTCACTGGCTTGGGCCTAGTTCCACAGAGATTGCTGTCTCAGGCCTGCTCTCTTGGAGGTCACTCCCTCATACCTGCTCCTGCAGGTATATATTGCATTTTTAAATGAGCTGTGTGAGCACAAGACCCAAACAAATCTAGAAACATACATACAATTTGAGAAAAAAAAACTTTAAATTTGTACCAAAAAATCCAAATCTATGCCAATGTAAAAATATTTTGTGAGTAATTATTGTTTTTTGGATTAAAGTAAATTCAATAATATACCTTTTTTTCTATTTTTCCTATACCCACCTTTTCTCTAGAAAGAGATTCTTGAATCCAACTCCTTTGTTTAGCTTTTTTTCTGACCATGACCAATAGCAGCTTGTAACAAACCCCCTCCAAATGATGACAAACTTCAGAACTCATCAAACAACTAAAACCTACCATTCCATCTCTTCGGAATGTGGGTGATATTTTATTCTAGACTGCTTCCTGTTGTCTGGGAGACTGATATCTTTGGGGAACTCTGAGAAAAATTGGATAATGGCCAAATTCTGCCTGGAGTAGTTTGTGAGGCTGAACCATCTCAGCCAGTAGCCTTGAAGCTGTTCTGGATACAAAACTCTGAGGAAACTGAAACACAGGCTCTCGGAGAGATTGGATCATGTGGGCTGCCTGTTTTCATTGATGTTTGGTCCCTTGTTCTTAACAACACAAACTTTTAAAGGTAACATACATATCTCCACTAATATAAGCATAGACTATGCCTTGTACACAGCCAGTCAAAATAATTTTTTGTTTTATGTTTGAACAGGTAAAACATACATCATATAAAACTGTTTTATAGTTTTTCAAGATTTATTTTTTTTGTCTGTAGCCAGAATTTTCAGGGAGTGTCCCCCAGTCAAATCTGATCTCTATTAATCTGGAATGAATCCATATCCTTTTGTTTTCTGTGGAAACAAAAGCATAACCTCTTCTTCTACACAATATATTTTTTACTCCCCTTTTGAATGTCAGACATTTAAAAAATATATAGGTTGGTTTAATTTAGGAGTTTCCATAATCCGGTGTCTCTCAGGAACTATTGTTTGTTCATCAGCAATCAAAAAATTTAAAGTCAACACAACACCATACTGGATCCAAACTCCCTGTGCATTTCCCACCTCTCTGTGGCTTATTCTTTTTTATTGTTATTTTACTTCTCTCTTTAAAGACTTTATTAGTTTTAAAGTATTTTTCTAGGACTGTCTATATCTTTTTTGTTTTCTTTCTTAAGTTTATACATTTTTAAGCATACAACCTTATTATAGAGCTTTTCCCCCATGTCTTCACTGAGCTCCTGCAGTATTAGTATTCTCTGATCGCATGAGACGAATCTTAAACTGCTATGTCAGTTACTGGTGTGGGGCAATTTAGTGCATGGTGCCAGAAATGGTGCTGGCAGATGACTCTAGCCTGCAGACAGTCTCTGTATGCTGAACCTATCTGAGAACTTGGTCGCCAGGAAGTCACATTTGACTCTATTCTGAACTTTTAAAAATGTTTTCTCAGGCCTTATGGGATATATGTTCCAGATGTTGGGTACCATATGTTGGCAGATTTTTTTTGTCATGCCAGCCAGTTCCCAAATAACCACACAGAGACTTATAATTAATTATAAGTGCTCAGCCAATAGCTTAAGCGTTTTATTAACTAGCTTTTATATATTAAATTAACCCTTATTTTTAATCTATGTTCTACCATGTGGCTTGGTACATTTTCTCAGTGTGGCATGCTCATCTTGCTTCCCCATGTCTCCTGGCAATTCCATCCATGTTCATCCCAGAGCTCTCTCCCTGTCTGCAAAACCCACCCAACCTCTTCCTGCCTAGTTATTGGGCATTTAGCTCCTCATTAAACCAATGACAGTACCACATATTCACAGTGTACAAAAAAGATTATCACACAACAGTCTGTGGGTCTCCAGACCCTCACATGTATATCTTTGGGGAGGGGCTTGTGAATGGTCCTTGGGCGTGTGCTTTTGTATGTGCATTCTTGTGTGTGTGTCTGTGTGTTTGTGTACTTATATGTGTGTGCATGCTTGTATGTGTGTATTGCTTGTGGGAGGCTTGTTTGTGTGTGAGCATGAATGTGTGTAGGAGGTTATAGGGGGCTTGTGTGTGTTTGTGTGTGTGCTTGTGTGTATGTATAGGTGACATCTTACATGCTATTTCCTTTGGATTTTAATGTCTTTATATCTTTCTTTTACCTTTTGTTGATTTGATTTAAGTAGTCATCTTTAATTTACACAAATATACACAAATGTGCATACATATATATCTTCCTAAAGCATTCAGGAGAATAAGAACTTAGGATAGCCTCATATCACATCACCTCAAACAAGGCAAATGGAAACATTAGCATTGCTATCTTTAGATCACCTTAGGGCTCCTCAGTCCTCAGAGTTCTTTATCCCATCTAGTTTCTCTGGTCTACCTTGTGGGAAAAAAACCATGTTTTTCTTTGTATTTTGCATAGCAATTTAATAATACTCTGAAATGTTTGTGATCTTCTGCCTCAAATGCATTAATCAAAATTACAATACAATACAAAACAATACAAGAAGAGAGAGAAAAAGCAAGAAAGAATTCTCTCTTCAGCCGGAATTCTTGCACCATTTGACAGTCCGATATTACTGTTCAGCTTAGCCTTCGCACAATCTTCCTTCCAGCCACCACTTACAGTCCCTGGAGCTCCAGTGAGTTCTGAACACACTACCTCTTCTAAGTATTGCAATGATCTTGTGAGCTAGACTTACAAGGGTGGACTGTTTTGTGGATACATTTTATAGATTTTGGTAACTGAGCAGCCTGGCTATGAAGATCTGCCAGTGCCCATATTTTATTCTTAGTGAACAGAGAGTCCTTTCTGCTGTCTCTCAGCCTCAGAGGGAACAGGAGAGAACAGGAAGTAGGGGTCCATGCAATGTGATCCTCTCTCTCAGTTTCTCTCCTCCTGGGTAGATGAAGCAGGGTGTGAGGAAGCCATCTGCTCTGTGTATTTGCGATATTGCTCAGGATGAACACAATGGAAATTTTGTGCTAGATAGTTACTGTCGAGAGAAAAGAATGGCCTTCCTCCTTATCACACACCTAACAACAGCCCTGATCCCACCCGCATCTGAGAAGGGTGCAAACAGTGTACCAGAAGTGAAAAGTTTTGAAATATGAAATTATTTCTTAATTGAAAAGAGATCTTGTGATTTCATGTTGGAGGATAAAAAAAGCAATATATAAAAATGGAAGAGAAGGGCACTCCTTCCCCAAGATGAGCCATTATGGGGTTTGCTATACAATGTTTTTAGATTTGTTTGTTTGAACAAATGGCTCAAGAGATGCCAAAAACTCCAGTCCATTTTGGGAAAAGATGAGGTATTTGAACAGCTTGACACTGGAAGGCATAAATTGTCAGAGAGAAAAATGTGAGCTGGAGAGATTTGTAAATGTGGCAGACAGTAATCCCGGTATTTCTTGTTAATTGTTTTTCTCAGGCAAGAGACCTTCTGTGATTTACATTGTGGAGCCAGACAGCTCATCACCTCCAGAGGAGATGAGTGGCGACATGACAGCTGCCTGGGAAATGAAAGGGGAGCCAGGACAGCATGCTCTGCTGCCTGGAACTTCTCCTCTTTTCAAGAGAGGCAACAGCATTGCCACATGCCCTGGGGGCACAAGTGAGTAGAACAGAGACTTGTACTCCACAGCAGCAGAGTAAGTGGCAAAACCCCTTTCCATCCAAGGGCTTCAGAGTGCTGTGGCCCTTCCTGATGAGGACCCTGCCAGAACTGTGTGGAGAAGGATGGAGAGAGAAGCAGGAGACATCAGAATGAACAGAGAGATTTCTACAAAATGGAAACCCTTCGGCCAGTGCACATGCAATCCGCATCCCTTCTTTTCCCTATTAAAGACTGATGTCAGGTGCCTTCCTCAGCTGCTCTCCATCTTTTTATTTAATTTTTCACACAAGGTCTCTCACCAAAGCCGAGACTGATTCAGCACCAAACTCTAGGAATCTTGTCTCAGCCTCCCCAGTTTTTGGATTATAGAGATACACTACTGGGGATCTTAGCCCAGGTTTTCTTGCTTAAGCTACAATACTTCACTCTCTCAGCCCCCTGTGAAGCTGTAAGCTTTGCATGAGGCCAGTGTCAGGGGTAGGGGTGGAGGGGAAATAGGAATGGCCAGGGTCTCTCCCAAGCTTGTGCTCCTTTGTGTCTTCCTGGAAGCAGTATGTTCAGAAGATGCGACTCCTATCTTCAAATCTTCAAGTCTCAGGGATGAAACAAGCCCTGCTTGTCCTGTCTGCAGACTTGAGCAGATTCACAACCACAGAGGCTCTGGGTGGCAGTCAGAGGGGTCTGGAGAAGATGCCTATTGGTAAATTTGTGGTTAGGATTGGTCCAAGGAATCCTCAGGGACAACAGGACACTTTGAAAGTGAAGCGGTGACATTGACAAGGCTCATCAGTCTGGGCAATGACAGGCAGTGTTTCAGAGTCCCCTTTACAAGGGCTCTGTGTCAGAGGACTTTGAGGTTTTATAAAATGGCAGTTAAGGAACAACGATTCCTTTTGGAAGAAAGTCATGATCATTGATGGCATCAGATGGACACCCTGCTACTTTTGACTTTGGTTCCTGGCTTAACTGTGTTATACTCTTAATGCTGGGCTCATCTTGCCAATGGTTGGTGCCTCTTTGATCTGAGGGGAGTGGTCTCTGATGGGCTGGATGCTGACTTGCAATGGTGTAACTTTTCCTGGTGAACATATTTCTATTTGCTTTAGAGAGAGGTTAATAGAATAAAGAAAGGATTCCATCCATGTCTATGTTGGTAGTCACTGAGTGTACTGAGTTTACTTGCAGGAGTACAAACAACTCTTGTCAGGTTAGCAACAGCTTCTCTAAGCACTAGTCACAGACACGTGAGGAGATGAGCCATCTTTCCTTCCAAAAGGGAATGGCTAATGAGTCAGTGTTGTAAAGGTATTTGAATGCTCTCAGCTTCTTCGAGTAAAACCCACAGTGATCTCCCATGTCCCAGCGGAAACAGCCGCACATTAGCCAAGGTAGTAGCTTCACGGGCTTCTCCACCAGCTTCCTCTTTGAGGCCGTTTTTAGAAGTGGGGCCTCCTTGGCCTCTCAAGCATTCGCAAGAGCATGGCATTTGGTACCAGGCTGACTTAGACAGGTGAGAAACCATCATGTTGTTTCTCTTCACTTTCCTATCTCCATCCTTATCTGTGACTCAAATCTGCTAATAATGTTTCTGTTTACCACAACATGGAGTTCTTTGTCTCTAACCTCATCTTTATCACAGAGGGGAGGGTTCCCCAGCAATTTTCTTTCTCCCATCCAGCTCCCAAATAATCACAGAGACATTATTAATTATAAATGCTCAGCCGATAGCTTAGGCTTGTTACTAACTAGTTCTTACAACTTAAATGAACTCATATTTCTTGTCTAAGTTCTACCACATGACTGAGTACCTTTTTTCAACATGGCATGTTTATCTTGCTTCTTCCTGCATCTCCTGGTGACTCTGCCCTCCCTCATCCCAGCTTTCTCCCTCCCCCTTTCCACAAGTCCAGCCTAACCTCTTCCTACCTAGCTCTCAGCCATACATCTTCACAGTGTACAAAAAAAATTGTTCTACAATGAGTTGCTTTGAAGTGAACAGAGAACAGTTGAGAAATAGATCTAAAAGAGTGATCCAAGGATCAATCTGTCCATCCATCCATCCATCCATCCATCCATCCATCCATCCATCCATCCATCCACTTATCCTTTAACAAACAGAAAGAGGAGAGCTATGCCAGGGAATGCTCTAGAAATACAATGCTAATTAATGAATGAAATAGATACAGCTCCTTTAGAGTTCACATCAGCTAAAGAGGAAATGAGAAGCGATAAACGTGAGAGTATGACCTCTACTTGCTTATCATATGCTACTGTAAACGTTAGGTCGTAGAGAACTGTGTGGGTCATGGGGAGGGCCATATAAATGGAGGTCAACAGTTTCAGGAAGTGTTTATTACAGTTGGATGGAGCAGAGTATGTGAGGCCTTGAGGCAGTAAAGAGATGGGAAAGCAACAGAATTTTTGTGTGTGTGTGCATTGGTGACTTTTTTTTTATTTGAAAACATTAGTGTCTGCTTCAAGTCCAAATGAGTGAGGAACTTCAGAATTTCTGCGACCCAGAGCCTGAAAGTATAGTTTAGTTGGTAGAGTAGTTGCCTAGCATGTATAAAAATCCCCGGCTTAATCCCCAGCACTATGTAAATTGTGTGTGGGGATACGTGCTTACTTTCAGGCTGCCCCTTCTTCAGAGTCAGAGTCCTTGGCTTGGCTAATGGAGCCTGGTTGCAGTTCCCCCTTAAGCAGGGCCTAGCCTGCTCTATCATTTCCAATGCTGGATGGACTAGCCACTTATGCTCAGCACTGAGATGCCTGATGTCTGAAGAGTTTCCAAATCTCTTCCTAAAGAGGGATTTGGTAAGTAAATATCCTCCATCTGGCTATGTGGAGAGCAACTTGCTGTGGGCATGCCTGTGCTCACTGTGAAGACAACTGGTGTGTTTCACGTTTTGGTGCTTATTTTATTGTGATATTTCAAAGAGTTTTGGGGCACAGTTAACCAGGGGTGCATCAAACAAGGTTAACCCCCAGTTATCACCTTGGGATCTTGGGGACAGGGCTCAAGGGACACCCAGGCTGGTTATAGAATTGAGGTAAACAAGGGCTTGCATGCATTAGTCAGCTTTGTATAAAAGGAAAGAGAAGCAGAGGGGGAGGGGAAGCATTCACTGGACCCTGGCTGTGTTCTAGGTTTTGTCATGTGCTCTGAGCCCATGAGTCAGTCATTTGAGTCACATGCAAACAATGAGGCACCTACCTTCAACACATTTTCCCCGGGAAGACCCTGCAATTCACACTTCTTTCCTTGCCAATTACATCAAGCAGCGGAAGCAGAATGAGAGTGGGGAGTCTGGCTCATTAGAAGCCTAGTGAGGAAAGGAAAAGCCAATTGCTTTGGCCAAAATAGTCTGCAAATAGGCTTGGCTGGTAGTGGGCTCTGGATTGGCTACATTCCTTTACCTCCTGTGCCAATAAGGTATTCCTCTGTATTTCTCTAGAGTGCCAATTTTACATTGGCAACAAGCAGATTGATACGCCACAGCTGGCATTGGATTGGCCATGAAGCCAGTATTTCAGAGAGGAGTTTTTCACTAAAGCCATCATGGATTTTGCTCTCCCCTGAGCAGATCAATCTCAGCATTCATTGTCTGGTATCTCTGCTGCAATTTGGGTCGTGGATGGCCACCAGTATGGTGGAAGGGGTTTATAGTAATACTAGTGTCACCTTGTGTAGTGTGTGTGTGTGTGTGTGTGTGTGTGTGTGTGTGTGTGTAAGGTGACGACAATGATGATGTTGATGATGGTGTACACATACTATCTTTGACATTGAAATAATCTGGCATGCACAGAAATAAAACATCCATGTGCTTCTAGTCCACATCAGCGACCCTTATACAGACGGTAATAGCATTACATGGCTGCATATGTGGTGGGTGTGGAAGAGCTCAGTCTTTCTCACTTCGGCTCTTCCTTCCCTAAGGTTCTGAAACCTGGTGTGAACCAGGTCCTTAGAGAATCTTAAACCAGAAATAAACATCCAGGGATGGGGAAAGATTCATGTTCCTCTTGCTGGTCACTCGAAGTGATAAATTTTATGACCCAGGAAGACTGTTGAGTCAGGTTATTGCCTTTTGGTGAACTGAAAAGATGGAAAAAGGAAAGAAACAAATAACCTATAAGTCATAGCAAGTTGGCAGGCACAGGGAATAGAATTTCACTTAGAAGTCAGAACAGAATGGCTGATTTTAATGTAACTAATTGCTTACAGACATGACGCAGCCTTTACTTGGCATTTAATCAGTGCTCATGGTCTTTTTCTCTCTCCTTATAAATTCTTAGACTGCTTGTGTCTACTGACTATCAATCAGCCTCTGGTACCTCAAATAATAGTTCCCTACCTGAGATTTTCTCAGTTACTTGCTCCCTTTCTTCTGAGCAGAACTGGGTACAGGGGTGGGGGAAGCCAACTGTATATAAACTATGCAGTGAAGGACTTGACTTATGTAATGAGGTAGTTTCAGAATAATTGCTTTTAGGATTTAAGGTAGCTCCACATCATTTATATCTTTTCAGCTTGGTAGTCCTATATCTCTTCTTGCATTTCCCCCTGGGTACACTTGATTCTGTAGATCCCAACTGGAGTGATAGACACACCCTGAACCAGAACCAACCACTTTGGCCAGGTGAAGCTAAAATCTCATTGGCCGAGCCTGGACTTCCTGCACACTCCCCAGAATCTGAGAATTGGAGCCCCCTAAATAATAGAGACAAAAGAGGGAGGTAGGAATGTGGTTATTATAAGAGAACACAAATTGCAGAAAGATCAAATCAGTAACCATTAAATGACCAACACTTTGTAATTCGTTATTTCACATTAATAACTCAAAAATATGCATAAGTCTATAATCTGGGATTTTGTTGACAGTAAAGGTCAAAGAAGCTACTTTCACCATGGTACTGAGGACTGCAGTCTCACAGTTGAGAAAGAGGAACATAGAAGGCCTACATGACATCCCTCCCCCTCCCCCTCCCCCCAAAGTAACAGCCTAGACATAAAGTCATGGAAGAGAAATATTAAAAATTATGATAAAGATGCTGAAGTGTAGCTCTCCATATTGATGGCTTCTGGTGGGGCTGTGGTTGGGGAAGGACTCAGTTTACTTTAAGAAGCTGGCCACCACTTGTTTGACCATGCTCCAGTGAGTATATGGGCAACACAAATTGAAATTTTTTTCTATTTCTTTTTCTTCATTTCTTTAGGTGATCACAATGGTGGGTGGGGGCATACCTGGGAGAACTGGGAAGTGAGTTTGCTTGGGATTCATGATGTGGATTTCCTAAGTAATCAATAAAAAATATGAAAAACCACTCAGAAGCAAAATGTTTATGCCTGAGTCTGTCCTTCCCCAGAACATCTGCAAGGTCCACAAAGGTAGGTGTGTATCTGTTCTGTTTACTGATAAGTTGCTACTGCCTGCCGTAAGGCATGGCACATGGTTAATAATTAGGAAGTATTAGCTGAATAACTGGGTGGATGTATGTATGAATGCTTAAGCATTTGGTATACCTCATCTGGTCATGGGTGTTGAACTCAGGACAATGAAGATAAAACAAAAGTTCAAGCATATTGGTATAGATGAAAGTTTCTGTCCCACCCAGTCCCACAGCCATTCAGTTCCAAATAAGCATACAGAAGCCTTTATTAATTGTAAACTGTTTGGCCTATTGTTCAGGCTTATTACTAATTACCTCTTACTTAAATTTTACTACTTAAATTAACCCATAATTCTTATCTATGTTTGGCCATATGGCTCAGTACCTTTTCTTAATAAGGCATTCTCATCTTGCTTCCTCTGCTTTTGGATGACAACTGCATCTCTTTCTTTTCTCTTCCCAGAATTCTCCTAGTCTGGTTGCCTTGCCTATACTTTCTGTCTGGCTGCTGGCCAATCAGCATTTTATTAAACCAATATGAGTGACAAATCTTTACAGTATACAGGAGCATTATGTCACAACAAATTAGTTACTTTCTTCTGCCTCCTTTTGTAATTTTAAAATCTGAATTGCCCAACCCCATTTGTATTATATACTTTTAGAGAAATGGAAGGTTCATAAAGATGCTCCTTGGTATAAGACTGGGTGGCAAATGGAAGACATTTGCTTCCCTTTGTGCTGCTCTCTCAGTGTTTCTGAGTTGGGTTTTCAGGATTCTTCATACACAGTGCTTCACTACCCTCTTGCCTCCTGGCCTGCCATGGTTAGTCTTTTATCACCTTGACACAAGCTGGAGTCATCTGGAAAATGCCTCCATCAGATTGGCAAGTCTGTAGGGTACATTTTTATTAATTATTATGTGGAAGAGCTAAACCCACTGTGGGTGGTACCACCGCTGGGCAGGTGGTCAGGGGTTGTAGATGAAATAAGGCTGAGAAAGTCATGGAGTGGAGTAGCATTTCTCCATGGTCACTGACTTCTTCAGTTCCTGCCTCCAGGTTCCTTTCATGCTTGAGATTTTACCTCGGGTTCCCTCCATAATGGGCTGTGGTATAGAAGTATGAGGCAAACAAACCCCTTTTTCTCAAAGTTGCTTTTGGTCATCATGGTCCTGATTACAGCAATAGAAAATGAGCTAGGACTAAGAATTATATCTTTCCCAGAAGACATATAAAGGAGGGTATCAGATACAGATGGAAGGAAGTCCTTAGGCCCTGCCTGATCAGTATAGGGAACAGATGAGGGTTAATAACACCATTAGCTTGAGATTGTCTGGACACTTCATAGGGTTCTCAGACATGTGGTCCCTGGTGTGTAGTGCTCAGCTTTGAGAAGCTATGTGGAATCAGTGTGCTCGGTAGATCATTCATGGCATCTTCAGAGAATGGGCATGAATTCATCTCTCTCTTCAGTTTCCTTCTCTAGAAGGCCCCCTTCTTGGTCTCAAATCAAAATGGCTACCTGAATGTCTCCTTGCAGAAGGTGAGCACATACATATAGCCTTTCCACCTGGGTGATGTTTTCTCCCTGACCCCTCCATACGTAGAAAAAGAACTTCTAGTTTGAGCACTACTTCCAAGAAACTGCACTTTTGAAGTTCTGTTCATTTCCACATCCTCTATGTGTTCTTGTTCTCCATTCCCATTGAATGTTCCAGTCTTGATCCTAGATACAGTTGCTTTGTACTTTCACTATGAAGTGAAGAATCTCTACACCATATACTCCCACCATACCTTCCCGGCCACGATGGACACAGACCCCTTGAAACTATAAGCCCAGAGCAATCTGACAATGATGTCTGCATTAGTTACTGTAACATCACGGAGAGTATAGTGTCAGGCAGATACTATTTATGAGAGGGCATATTTACTTTGACTTATAGTTTCAAAGGGCTGGAGTCTACCATGTCAAGGAAGGCATGGTGGAGTGGATGATACTGGGTGCAGAGTGGCACAGATTCTTCACTTTATGGTGAAACAGGAAGCTGATCCAAGAACAGAGCTCTAGCACTCAGGAGCCTGCCCTTCCGTTACCTGCTTCTGCCAGAGAGGCACACTTCCTAAAGACTCCACAACTGTCCAAAAGAGCCCCACAAGCTGGATAATAAGTGTTAAAAGCAAGAGCCAGAGGGGTCATTTCAGATTCAGTCCATAACACTGTTCCATCAGCTGATTCCTGTCTCTCAAAGCCTTCGCTCACCTCCAGAGTTCTAGTTAAAGAAGTTTGATATCTGAGAAGAACTGTAGTTTTATAATGCTAATGTGAATACTGTATGAACAAGTCTCATTTGACCAATGCCTTAAAGGTAGTGTATCAGAGTCTCTGCAGGAAACAGTAGACTGGATGTAAGGTGTTTCTGAAGAAATCTTAGCACCAGACAGTTAACAAAGACAAGGGGTCAGGAGAGGTTGTATCCTCAGTGTCTATCTTGATTCCCTGTTCTTATTCTGACCATGTATTTCTTCCACACAAGAGAAACACAGAAGCTTTATACTCTTGTGTATCAGCGGCTTTTTACTTCTTTTTCTTGTGTGAACACAAACATTTCCTGTACATGTGTGTTTCCTGCCTCTGGATAGGCAGTGAGATGCCCTGCTTGCTATAGACCAGACTCTGGCCCTGTGTTCAGAGTTAGTCAGAAAGCTATTGGCTTCCTAAGAGGAAGTGACATGTTTTGGGTACAGTTCCGAGGAAGTCAGTGCCAGCAGACTGAACATGGAGTGGTTGGGAAATGATTTGTGATAGAGGGAGAGATTAAGCTGCACTGCAGACAACAAATAGGAGTTTGATAGATAAGGGGAGGGAAGGAGCTGTTTTTAACTGGCAAGACAGAGTGGCTGGAGCGAAGGCTCAGAATTGGGAAGGACTGTGATTTATTAGAAGCAAAGTGAGGCTGGCTCACAGCCAAACTCTAATGAGAAGTAGGACACTTGGAGGAGGCTGTAAGGATCCCTACTCCCTTCTCTCATAAAAATTAGCGTTGCAGCTCAGCTAGGGCTGAGCTGGTGGTATAGCTCATGACGGCAGCGTGTAGTAAGGAACAGTCCGTGTCCTGTGCAGGAGAAAACATAGCCTGAAAGGCATGGTATCACTGAGATAGGTGAATGAAGGATCATCTCTCACACAGGTTCCACACCAATTATAGAAAGAGGCCCCCGTTTTATGGGGAAGAAGGCATTCTGATTTTGAAGCAGAGCAGAGGAGGATAGGAGGGTAAGGCAGGGATCAGAGGGGCATCTTGAGGAATCTGTCTAGAGGGTGCACAGGAAACAGAACCCAGGGAAATATTTGAAGCTATGATGTCGGCCTCCTTTCATGGCTTTGTTAGATATGCATTTTTTTATTGATTTTTATTGTGCTCTACATTTTTCTCTGCTCCCCCTCCTGCCTCTCCCCTCCCCTTCCACCCTTCCCCAAGGTACCCATGATCCCAATTTACTCAGGAGATCTTGTCTTTTTCTACTTCCCATGTAGATTAGATCTATGAATGTCTCTCTTAGTGTCCTCATTGTTGTCTAGGTTTTCTGGTATTGTGATTTGTGAGCTGGTTTTCTTTGCTTTATGTTTAAAAACCACTTATGAGTGAGTATGTGTGATAATTGTCTTTCTGGGTCTGGGTTACCTCCCTCAGCATGACGATAGACCCATCCATATCTATCACCATGCACAAAAATGAAGCTCACATGGATCAAAGACCTCAACATAAAGCCAGCCACACTGAACCTCATAGAAGAGAAAGTGGGAAGTACACTTGAACACATTGGCACAGGAGACCACTTCCTAAATATAACCCCAGCAGCACAGACACTGAGAGGAACAATTAATAAATGGGACCTCCTGAAACTGAAAAGCTTCTGTAAAGCAAAGGACATTGTCAACAAGACAAAATGACAGCCTACAGAATGGGAAAGATATTCACCAACCACACATAAGACAGAGGTCTGATCTCCAAAATATACAAAGAACTAAAGAAATTGGTCATCAAAAGAACAAATAATCCATAAAAAATTGGAGTACTGACCTAAACAGAGAACTCTCAACAGAGGAATATAAAATGGCTGAAAGACATTTAAGGAAATGTTCAATATCCTAGTCATCAAAGAAATGTAAAACAAAACAACTCTGAGATTCCATCATACACCTGTATGAATGGCCAAGATCAAAAATACTGATGACAACTTATGCTGGAGAGGTTGTTGGGTAAAGGGAACACTTCTGCATTGCTGGTGGGAATGCAAGCTGGTACAGCCTCTTTGGATGCCAGTGTGGTGATTTCTCAGAAAATTAGGAAAGAATCTTCCTCAAGACCCAGTAATACCACTTTTGGGTATATATCCAAAGGATGTTCAATTGTACCACAAGGACTTGTGCTCAACTTTGTTCATAGCAGCATTGTTTGTCATAGCCAGAAACTGAAAACAACCTAAATGCCCCTTGACCAAAGAATGGATAAGGAAAATGTGGTACATTTACACAATGGAGTACTACACAGTATAAAAAATAATGCTATCTTGTACTTTGCAGGAAAATGGATGGAGTTAGTCATGCATTTTACAGTGATAGAATACACGAGGAAAAACAACTAAAGGAGAAGCTGCAGTTCATGGTCACTTGGTTCTGTTGCTTCTAGGACATGTGTGAAGAGGCTGTATATTATGTCAGAGAACATACAGTGGAGTGAGGAAGCTCACCTCTTGGTGGACAGGAGGCAGGAAGATAGAATGTAATCAAGGACAAAGCAAGCATGTCAAAGGAATGGTCTACTTCCTTTAATCCAGTCCCACCTCTATCTGTTAAACTCAGCTGTGAATCCATCAATGGGGAAGTGGTCTGTGGATGAAATTAGCTTTATCTTGATCTTATCATATCCTAGTCCCAAAGATCCTACCAGCTAGGGACCAAACCTTCAACAGGTACCACTTTATATACAAACCATATGAAGGATTGGGAACTCTGACCACAAGTATTAAACAATTGCTATTAATGACTCTTGCGTTTGACTCTGAGATTGGGTATGGACATCCCTCTATCATGTGTTCATATTCTACTAAATATGCAGTGAATTAACCCCTATCATTCACAGTTCTCTCTTCTGCTCATTTGTGCATCTAAGTAGGTCACCCTGGTGTCTGTCCCAGCTTGATAATTTAAAGCACGTGATAAGGTGTGAAAATTTCCATCAAGAACTTTTGGGGAAGTAAGGCCCTCAATGAGAAATCATATCCACCACAGAACAGACTCTCACTCAAACTCCTTTTTAGGATTTCTCACTAATTCTTATAATGTTACTCCCATGTTCAGAACTGTATTATTTTTCTTTTTCCTGATAACATCTGTAAATCCAAGATATATTAAGTATTGCTGCCTGTGACCATGGCTGGCCCAACAAACCCAAAGTGACTCGGGGTTCTCAAGTTTGCTGCAGTTAGTTTGTTGAGGATTACAGACCGGCACCTGTGAGGATGCTCAGGTTGTTGTGGGTCACCCACCAGCACCTGTGAGGATGCTCAGGTTGTTGTGGGTCACCCACTGGCACCTGTGAGGATGCTCAGGTTGTTGTGGGTCACCCACTGGCACCTGTGAGGATGCTCAGGTTGTTGTGGGTCACCCACTGGCACCTGTGAGGATGCTCAGGTTGTTGTGGGTCACCTACCAGCCCCTGTGAGGATGCTCAGGTTGTTGTGGGTCACCCACTGGCACCTGTGAGGATGCTTAGGTTGTTGTGGGTCACCCACCGGCACCTGTGAGGATGCTCAGGTTGTTGTGGGTCACCTACCAGCCCCTGTGAGGATGCTCAGGTTGTTGTGGGTCACCCACCGGCACCTGTGAGGATGCTCAGGTTGTTGTGGGTCACCCCCTGGCACCTGTGAGGATGCTCAGGTTGTTGTGGATCACCCACCGGCCCCTGTGAGGATGCTCAGGTTGTTGTGGATCACCCACCGGCCCCTGTGAGGATGCTCAGGTTGTTGTGGGTCACTCATTGGCCCCGTGAGGATGCACTTCTCAGAAGCCAGGGCTCTTTGCAGAGAGGAAATACTTCTTTCAGGATCGCCAACTAGTTTTCCTAGATGGTGCTTCTAGAAGTTGATGAACACAGGCCCTTTGAGCTTGGGGAAACAGCCTTTCAGAAATGATGCCAAGGAGGGAGAAAACTCAAAGTAAATAAATATCTATTTTTCTAAATGAAAGGTAAGACTAAATCCCTCATAGACATTCCAGAAAGCAAAAGCCAAATATAACCTATGGCTTTAAGCAGCATGCAATTTCTGCTAGACATGCCTTTATGGCTTTCAAAAAAAAAAGATGGGTCTGGCAGCCCCATAAAAGGCTGGAGAGTAAGGAAATATGAAGAAAAGATCATAGAGTTGAGTGAAGAGAAGATTGACCCCACTTCGAGGTGGAAGAGAGAAATGTCTGGAGAGTCACCAAGGAACCTGTGAGAATAGAAAGGCAGGAACTGATGACTAAGTGTCCAAGACAGGGTGGGGTCCTGGAGCAGATGGTGCCCTTCCCCTGCCTGGAGGAGCTGAGAGAGAGAGAGAGAGGGATTGTGGTTGGCTGCCCTGTTACCTGTGCTCAGAGATGACCATATAATGTTCTTATAGCAGGTCTGTGCACTTCAAAATATCTAAGAATGGTGAACTGAGCAGGCCCTTTGAGCTTGGAGAAACAGCCTTTCAGAAATGATGCCAAGGAGGGAGAAAACTCAAAGTAAATAAATATCTATTTTTCTAAACCAAAGGTAAGACTAAATCCCTCATAGACATTCCAGAAAGCAAAAGCCAAATATAACCTATGGCTTTAAGCAGCATGCAATTTCTTCTAGACATGCCTTTATGGATTTAAAACAAAAAGAAACCCCCCCTACAAGAAGACATTTAAAGAGCACTCTTTCATTCCAGGTTCCTAAATTGGCAATGGGATGATTAAGATAAAGTATTCTGATCAGATGTGATTTGAAAAGGGCTTTTAAAATCTTCATTACCTCTAAGTTCTGCCTCTTTGGTGCGTGCCAGTGTCAACTGAGGGAACGCAGCAGACCTTTTAATCATGACAGGCTTTGTGGTTATTTGTTTCGTTGGTTTTCAATGAACTTGTTCTTATAGCTGACAGCAATGAAGGGGCTGGTCTTAGCTACCCAGTTCTCTAGGATAGAGAGCAGGCATCTCTGAGGCTGGGGCCAAGGAGGCTCAGTCTAGGGAATCTGACATAAATCTTTTCTTTCTATCAAATACCCATGTGTATTGACACTACCTAGCTGCTTACATTTCTGACAGCTGCCATGCTCTCTGTTCACTGGATGACCACAGTGAGTGGCTTTGTATCTCACAGCTACTTGAGACACTTACGAATGTCTGTTCTCATGCCAGACCCTGGCCTATTGCAGTGGCTCGATATTCTGTGAGGTTTCAGCCAGAAGCTGAAATGCTGTAGAATGAATACCCTGCTTCTGTTATTCTTGGAATTTCCATGCATCAGAGGACAGAACCTGCAGCCCACGGGTCAGCAGAGGTCCCTTGCCACCTTGAGAACTGGTGAAACTTCACATCCATGTGGAGTATCTAGCACCTTCCTGCTTCCTCATACAATTCTGCATCCATTTCTGGGCTGTTATTTTATCTTCTGAAGACAGAGCATGAGACTTGATGTGTTCTTCAGGCAATCTTCCTGGATGGAAGGATGCATCTGTCCATTTCTGTATTTTACTTTTCCTTAGACTTTTATTAGTGGGCAGCAGGGGGAGGGATCCTTACTGTGGCAATAATTCACGATTGAGAAGTATCTGGATGGCTGTCTTGATCTTCTCACTATCCTCTTGCCATTTTCCTTCCCTAGTGCATAAAAGTCTCTTCATTCATCCGTACCCAACGCTATGGTCTATTGAGATCCTTGACATCTCTGTTCAATGAAAAGCTCAGTCAGTTCTGAGATAACCTACTGTTTTCCTGAAAGAAATGCATTTTATTTTCTATTTTTGAGAAAAGTCATTTCGAGGGGCTGGAGAGATGGTTCAGTGGTGAAGAGCACTGGAGGCTCTCCCGGAGGACCTGGGTTTGATTCTCTGTACCCTCATGTTGCTCACCAGTAGCTCCAACTCCAGGAGATCTGAACCCTCTTCTGGCCACTGTGGGCATTGCAATTATGTGGTGCACAGACACACATGCAGGCAAAAACACATATACATGAAACAAAAAATAAAGGAAAAGAACTGTAGAGTTGTTGAGGTTGAAATGCAAGGCTTTGCATGCAAAGCTTATAAGAATTCTCCTGTGAGTCAGTGCTCACTGTTAGCCATGAAAGTGCTATCACGAACTAGCCTGCCTTCACCCCACCTTCACTCCCTCCATAGAGGACCACCTATGCTGGCCCCCATACCCCCCTTCCTTGTAATTTTATCTGCTGTGCTGCTGTCCTGCTATTTTTTTTTTCTGGAATTCTTACCCTTTATCTTCTCCTGGAAAATTCTTTGATCTTGCAAGACCAATTCCATGGGTCTTAGGATCTCTTACTCTTTGGAATTACCCCGACCCTAATCATCAAGTGGGGACATCTCACTATTTCCACTTTTACACTGGTCAGAGTCTGCCATAGCATGTGTTTGACTGAATTTGTTTATTTATGTTGTTTGTTTGTTTCACATCTGCCTTTTCATTAACTTTTTAAAGAAAAGTAAGTATCAGTCAACCATTGTGTCCTTTGTTCTCCTATGAGTAAGTGGCAGGATTAGGTTCCAGTGGACACCCTCTGAATGGATGCCCACATCATGCTGACAGTGTGCCACAATGATGTAGTCCATCTGATTTGGCTTAAGAGGCCAAATCTTTCTTACTTGCTAGAACTTAATATTAATTTAATGGTATAGTATAAAAGTTATGCCAGTTTTTGGAGAATGGGGGAAAGCCAGTGAACAGTCTGGTAGGACATAGATGAGGTTTTCCCAGAAGAGTTTGCTCCATGAGCAGGGTTTTGAGGGAGACAGACCCTTAAAAGTATCCTTAGTAGTATCTTCAGGGCTTTTGAGGAATGTAATGTAGCAGGCAATCCATAGATGGAAACTATACAGCCTCCTTATTTCTACCTCCTCATCCCATCCATGATGGCAGACAATAAATAATAATGATGCTTTTCTTCAGGGAGTCATCTAGAGAGAAAAGAGAAGGTATCAGGTAGCCAATGTCCATCAGTCTGACTGAATAGCCAAGAATCTGGGTCAGCCACCATGAAAGACATAAAAATGAGAAACTCGACTCCCATCTTTCAGACTTCTATCACGTTTTCTTATTCTCATATCATGCCTAGTCTCTGCTCAGAGGCTCTGCAGACGCCTCTGCTTAGCCACATTCAGATCTGTAAAGTGTTGTTGAGCTGTTCTTGTTTCTGTTTGGGTAGTCACTGTCCTGTGGTTGAGAGAGAAAGGATATAGGTACAAACCCTGGTTCTGTCTTCTAATTTCTTTCATGTGTCAAGTCTCATGTTAACCTCACTGTAACCTTGTAAGGCAGCTGTTACAATTACATTTAGCATAGTCTGAAGAGGAGTGGTTGAGAGTTAACATAGGCAAATCTTCCTGAAATAGGACCTAAAACAGTGTAGCTCCATGTAGGTTTAGAGAAGGATTTCCAAGGACACTAACTGAAGTAGACAGTGTACTTACATATGGGTAAAAATAAGACAAAGCAAAATGTCAAACCATGTTCTCTCAATCTAAACCAAAATATACCAACAACAACAACAGCAACCCCCCAAAACCAAAAACCAAACATGACAAAACCCGTTCAGTCTGGTACCTTTGCAGCCATCTGTTATTCTGGGACCAATGGGGACTTTCCTCATGTCATTCTCTTTTGCCACCGGCCACTGAGCCGAGACCTCTGCTTCCTGTGATGAATCATCAATCAGTTCATAATCTGACCAAAGAATGAAGGAACACATGTTTGCTAACAAAGGGGTACTTCTGCCCCAATGGCTGAGAAGTGAAGGTACTGTGAAATGTCACATAAACGGTCACTGTGACAGTCTGTGGCCTGGTTCCCAGCGATCCTCTGCTGTTTAATTGTGCTGAGGGTTCCTGAGAGCAGCCTCTTGCAATTTCCTCAGAAAGCACCTTCTACTGCTTTATGGAATCTTAAATAGATGTCTCAGGGCAATAACATTATAACGGTCTGAGAGGAGCCTGCATGATTAGCCAGCATGGGGTCCAGTATTCTGAGCTCAGTATCGTGGGCCTCATAGACTAGTTTTCCACAAGTACCATGAAACAAGACATACAACGAATGGAAGCAGGGAATAAAAATGTTCCTCAGACACAAAAATGTGCTCTGGGGAGTAATGCTGACAGAGGCTTTGGCCTCTTCAGAGATAGTATCTTTGAGAGGAAAGTCCTCTATTCCAGACTGGTCTAGAATCTGTGAAGGGATATGGCAGTTATATTACCTCTGAATAGTACATGGTCTCCCTTCTGAGACTCTGAGAGACAGCTTCTTGTTTCCTAATGAACTCGATGAAGATACTGGTGATTGGTAACCTGTATGGAACACATTGCTTAGTACTTGACATGATGCAAAGATTTTTGCTCATGACTTCTTCAAATCTTTAAACACTCTACTCGGGGTGGGGCACATTTACTTGTTTATTGCATATGACTGGGGCATGAAGAGTTGGTTAGGGTTAGGGATTGGGGTTGCCTGGGACCTCTGAGTTGGGAATGTAAAAAGGAAAGACTCAAACCCATTCCTGTCTGTTACCAATTCATACCCTCCTCACATTGATTTCCTTCTTGACAAAGGGAGAATTGTGATGGTTAGTTTGATTGCCAAGTTGACAAAAGTTAGAATAATTGGAGACGAGCCTCTAGGCATGTGTTTAGGAGAACATCTTAAGTGCATTAACTGAGGTAGTATTGCAGGGGGCTGCTTGTTCGTCCTAGCTGCCCAGAACCAAAATAATCACTCAGAAACTGTATTGATTAAAACACTGCTTGACCCATTAGCTCTAGCTTCTTATTGGCTAACTCTTACATCTTAATTTAACCCATTTCTATTAATCTGTGTATTGCCACGTGGCAGTGGCTTACCGGCAAGATTCTAACTGGCGTCCGTCTCAGGTGGAGGATCCATGGCTTCTCTCTGACCCTGCTTTCTTCCTCCCAGAATTCAGTTCTGTCTTCTCTGCCTACCTAAGTTCTGCCCTATCAGGCCAAGGAAGTTTCTTTATTCATTAGCCAATACAAGGAACACACAGAGGGGACTCCCACATCAAGGTAGGAAGACCAGACCATTGTGAATGGTGCCATCATCTACACAGGGCATTCTGAAACTTATGAGAGTAGACAAAGCAAGCTGAATACTAGCATGAATGCATTCATTGATTTATTCTTCCAACTGGGGATGTAATATGACTGGCTGCTTCAAATTCTGGATGGCTTGACTTCCACCATAATGAACTGTAGTTTGGAAAGTAAGATTTAAAAAAGACCCTTTCTCCCTTAGGTTGACATTGTCAGTTTTTGTTTTTATCACAGCAACAGCAAAAAGACAAAGACGATGATGAATTCGTTTATTTATGATTTTGAATCATAGGGAGCAGTGAACCAGACACTGAGAGGTGTAATAACCATGGTTTCTATGCTAGCAAATGACAGAGTCATTCTCTCTCACTTCTATTGCAGGATCAGGAATGTACCTGGATTTTTAAATATGTTCATTTCTGTGCTTTTTATAGAAGAAAAAAATACCAGTTGCTTAAAAGAATTGTGACTGGATGGATTAGTAGTTGTTTTTTTTGTTTTGCTTGTTTTTCCTTTTGTTGAAAATATATTATTTTCTCTTATAATACATTCTGACTGCAGTTTCCTTCCTTCTACAGCTCCCAGTCACTCCCTACCTCATTTCCCCTCTGTATCATCTCCCTTTTTGTCTATTAGAACAAAAAAACTTTTAAGTTGTCAGGCTTCTAAGAAATAGCAACCCAATACAGCAAAATAAAATATAATAAGAATATAAAAGCAAAAACCATGACATTGAAACTGGACAAGACAACCCAACAAAAGGAAAAGAGCCCAAGAGCAGACACAAGAATCAGAGACCCACAGGGGATATTCACCCCATCAGGAGTCCCATAAAAACACTAAGGTTAAAGCTACACTATATACACAACAGACCTGGTGAAGACCCATGTCAGCTCTTTAGGTTGAGCTGGTGGAGCAATGAGGACAGGAGTATTCTTGGAAGAAGGAAGCTCTTTCTGGAGTCCTGCCCAGACCACAGAAGAAGCAAGATGTTACCTGCCCCACTGAAAAAGGTAGCAAGCCATGTGGCTAACATATACTAGAATAATGGGCTGGTATACATTATAAGAGCTAATACGAAGCCTGAGCTAATGGGCCAATCAGTTTATATCTTATGGAGACCTCTGTGTGATTTTCTTTGGGGCTTACTGGCTGTGGGAACTGGGAAGAAAAGAAACCCCAACCAGCAGACACTCATGTTACAGACTGGCACCCACGTGGATAACTGCATCCACAGAAAGCCTGAGAAAGCTTGGGAAAGAATAAAGTGTGTTTTCTTGGTAGCAGCAATTTCTCAGATCTGCTCTGCTTGCTAGAGGCAAGCAAGCACTCTCATCTAAGAAAGGATTTCTGGCTCAGCTTCAGCTGTAAAACCCTGCAGCTCTTTAAGAGGTCCTGCCATGAACACTTAAATGATGTTGATGTAAAGCTGACTGCATGCTTTTCAGTTTTCAGCTGTAGCAGGAAAAAGAGCTGCACTGTTTTAAAATGCCAGCTTTCTGGGCCATCCTGCCAGGGCAAACTCTGACTCTTTCAGGCAGGCAGTCTGACTACAGAGCATTTGAATGTGGTTTGTGAGTAGAATGCTGCAGCTTCCTTCCTGGCAGGGATCTTGAAATGCCATAGAGTTGTGGCAATAAACATGGCTCTGGATGATACCTCCACCATGAACCTGGAATCTCACAAAGCTAAGAAGTGGGCTGGATCCAGCCGTCAAAGCAATAGCTTTCATTCTACCCATATTGC
This sequence comes from Ondatra zibethicus, assembly GCA_004026605.1. Classification (NCBI taxonomy): domain Eukaryota; kingdom Metazoa; phylum Chordata; class Mammalia; order Rodentia; family Cricetidae; genus Ondatra; species Ondatra zibethicus. The sequence goes on from PVIU01004035.1 coordinate 121,316, forward strand.
TTAGTAAATTAAAGACTCATGTGGTCAGAAAAAGAGAGAGATATATAGTAAAGATAGATTCAAAGATGAAGAAAACCTCTAAATGTTTTACTGTGTGTTTAAAAATATATGCAGGCTTGCAAAACAAGGTTAAAGTCCTTAAAATAAAAAAGAAAGAAAGAGATTAGTTGGGTGTGGTGGTATACACCTTTAATCCCAACATTTGGGAGACAGAGGTAGACTGACCTCTGTGACTTCAAGGTGTGGTGGCACACACCTTTAATCCCAATGCCTGGGAGGCAAAGGCAGACAGATCTCTGTGAGTTCAAGGTGTGGTAGCACAAACCTTTAATCCCAGCACTTGGGAGGCAGAGACAGGCAGAGCTCTGTGAGTTCAAGTACAGCTGGGTCTACAGAGTGTGTTCCAGGACAAAGATACACAGAAACCCTGTCTCAAAAAGCCAAAAATTAAAAATAAAAGAAATGGAGTTTAAAATAGAGCTGCATAAAGATGGAAAATACACAGAGAATCTAGATACTGTATGTTATTATGCTCTCTTTGAATTGTTTGAATGCTGAAGAAGGAGCAACAGCTGCTAAAATATATTTGCTTAAAAATGCTGCTGAATTAATCCAAGATAGATATTTTGAAAATACCTTGACTTCAAAATTGAGTCAAATGTATGTTAATTTGGAGAAGAGATTTTGCTTTTGTTTCCACAGGAAATGGGAGGCTGTGGATTCATTCTGAGTTAAGAAAAATCAGGTTTGATCAAGGAAGACCACCTGAGAAATCTCTGGTAGGAACAGATGGCCTGGATGTCTGAGTTCTACATTCAGAACAGGTTCAAGACTGATGCCTGAGATGATCAAGACTCACAGGATACTCTAGTCAGGACTTGATCATAATTCTAAATTTTCTTTAGGTCCCCATAAGATTATCAGTGCCCCCAACCAGCAGGAAGAAGCCTGGAATACTATGCCCACATTCCCCAAAAATGGACTATGGATATTTTCCTTTGTTTAAAAAAAGAGGGGGAAGTGGTGGGGCAATGAGAACAGGAGTATTCTGGGAAGAAGGAAGCTCTTTCTGGAGTCCTGCCCAGACCACGGAAGAAGCAAGATGTGACCTGCCCTGCTGAAAAAGGTAGCAAGCCATGTGGCTAACATATACTAGAATAATGGGCTGGTATACGTTATAAGAGCTAATACGAAGCCTGAGCGAATGGGCCAATCAGTTTATATCTTATGGAGACCTCTGTGTGATTTTCTTTGGGGCTTACCAGCTGTGGGAACTGGGCAGAACAGAAACCCCAACCAGCAGGCCCTCATGTTACATTGAGCGGCATGACAAGGCAGGTCATGGTGTCAAATGAGCACACTTTGAATCCCTACATTGCTGTTTGCAGGCAATGTGATGGCAGGGTGTTTTTGTAGACTGGGGATATTGACTGAATATCAATAATACTGAATAAGAGGTAAAATTGGTACTTAGATAAGCTACAGGACAATATTGTATCCTACAATGCTGATTGGTTAAACGTTGTTAGCAATTATAAATTGCAAGCTGAACCGAAAGTCATCTAAGGGCTCTTTTGTTGTTGTCATTCCAAGCTCTAAAGTTTCTCTTTTTAGATATGATATTTAATAGATTTTTCACAACAGTGATCCATTTGTAGATACTGTGGGACCCAAATGTCATGCCAAAATCATAGAACTTTGAAAATGAAGCTTCCTTGGTGAATAAAAAGTGTTTTCTCATGTGCTTTATAATAGTACCTACCTCTTTTTTGGAGATAGGAGATATGAAATGTTCCAAAGTTAGGTGATTTTGGTGAGCTGTTTGGCAGGAATTGGCCACTTATTTCACTTTGTCTCTTTAAAAATTGTCTTTGGTTCTGCACAAAACAAGACACTGTATTGTAGCTTATATGCTAAGGAGCCACAGGAGAATCTTCATGATGCTCTCCTATATTTAGAGCTCCCTTGGATCTTGTGGTTCTCAGAGCTTTTGATATGTGTGGGATTTGAATGGTCATCATCTTGGTATAAGAAGATTTACACTGTCTCTTATATATTTCAGAAACAGATGTCCAAAGGTTTCCTGGGAATGCAATGGTTCTTTCCAAATGACTTTTGGATGATACATGTGTAAGCGAATCAGACAGATATTGATTAAATGTCCTCCTGACACAAAACAAATTGACTGGATGTGCAAAGGGTTTTGCAGAACGGCAGCACTTGATATTCCCTAATGACATTCGCTTGCTGATTTCCAGCTACAAGGTGGAAAGTGGACATTTCATTCAGAACTCTTTTTAACAGATCAAAGCAGAAGGCAAGAAATGAATTCAAGGTGAGATGTTTCTTGAGTTTTCTTCATAATCAAGTGACTAGTGTGGGGGGAAACACAAAACTGAAAGAGAGATTTGGTCAGCCCAAGCCTCTTACACATGAGCTTATACCTTTATGCTTTCTCATTTTATCTCCACTGTGCTGGGGTCTTCTGATGAAAAATTATGGTGGAATGGGAGATTATGACATGAAAGAGAAAATTTGTTCTGTGAGTAAAACCCAACCCCTTTCAAGACGTTATCAAGAAAAGTAACCTAGGAGCTTGTCATATGATATCATAAAAGATACCCATATCAAGAGATGAACAATTCCCAACCTGGAAATACAAGAAAGAAACCCACAAACAGTTAAATGGGTTACAGAATGCAACATGGGATCTGAAGGAGAACTGGACAGAAATCACGTGGGCCATGAGAAGCTCTAAAGGTCAGATAAAAGCATTAGTCAGCTGTCCCAGTAACAGATTAGATCAAGCTAAGGAAGAAGTAAGAGAGCTTGGAGACAGCTCTTCTGATTTGTTGGTGTCAGACATAATGATCAAAGGACGAATAAGAAAGCATGAGGAGAAAATGTAAGAGCATTGTGATACCCATTAAAAGCAATATTTTGATCATTGGAATACTTTATGAAGAAAAACTACAGGTTAGGGGCATAGAAAACCTCTTCAGTGAAATAAAAGCAGAAAATTTATCAAATCTTGGGAAATATGGACACCCAGGTACAAGAAGCATGTAGAATCTCAAACATATATGACCCCAGAAGTATAAGTAACAGTTAGGTTGCTAAAAGTACAGGTTAAAGAAGAATATTACAGTCATCAAGAAAGAAATGTCAAATAACATTTAAAGGTAAGCACATTAGATGAATAGCAGGTTTATCCGAAGTAACTCCAAATGCCAGGAGGGCATGGAATAATGCATTTAATGTTCTGAAAAAAATAACTTCAACCAAGACTTTTGTACCCAGCAAGGTTCCCCTTTACAGTGGAGGAGGAAGTAAAGACCTTCTATGATAAGGCTAAATCAAGAGAATTCATGATCACTAAAGCAGTATTACAGAAGATACTTAAGGGAGTTCTATTTTCAGAGGAGAAAGAATTTAGTAAATATCATCATTGAGAATGTGAATAAATCCCACTAGAAAAAGAGATATACCCATGAGGTATAAGTAAGAAATACTACCAATACAGTAAGCCTTCAAATATATAAGATAATTAGGAAGAAATAAGCAAAACATATTCAAAACTACTTGAAGGAAGTCAGAATGAGATAAATTTATATGCCAAGTGTTGAAATGACACTTAATTTTATAAAAACAAAACACCACTGAGCATGAAAAGGAAATTTAGGCCCCCGTGTAACAAGGGATGACTTTTAATAGCAGGAATAGCTCTGCATAACTGGAGAAAACATCCCAAAATTTGAGATCATGTGAGATTACAAGGAAACCTAAGCAAAACCATACTGGAAAGCATAATGTTGTAGCCAAATAGGACATGTCTGGCACGAGATAAGACTTCTAAAGGACAGAAAACAAGAACTGATGCCTGGAATTCCACTGAAAGGTTCTGCCCAGCAAAACAGATATGTTTTCCTCTATCAAACTAGACAGTGAAATGGTCTGAGGAGGTTTGAATGAGAATGACTCCCACAGGCTCATAGATTTGGATTCTTGGTCCCCAGTTAGTAGGGATATTTGAGATAGCTTAAGAGGTGTAGTACTCTGCAGGCTACCACAAGAGGAAACATGAGCATCAACACTACCACAAAACCTTGGATTTGCTGTCCATACTCAAGTAATGGTGGCACAGAACTTGTGGGGACAGGCCATCAATGTATGACTTGACATGAAACCCACTCCTCAAGAAAGAACCCATACTCCACACTGCTTAGGAAAACAAGAACCAGAGTGTAGAAAGACAGAGACCTAGGTCAAACCAAACACTAATTGTTAAAATAAAAAAAGAATATCAATAAAATGGTTCTTAACATCAGTTGAATAGTACTCCATTGTGTAAGTGTATCAAATTTTCTTTACCCATTTTTTGGTTGAGGGACATCTAGGTTGTTTCCAGATTCTGGCTATTATAAACAAAACTGCTATGAACATAGTTGAGCAAGTGTCCTTGTTCTATGGTTGAGTATCCTTTGGGTATATGACCAAGAATGTAGAGTTGGGTCTTAAGGTAGATTGATTACCAATTTTCTGAGAAACTGACATGTTGATTTCCAAAGTGAGTGTACAAATTTGCAAGACATTAAATTTGTAAGGAAATGGAACTAAAACAATCATCATGAGTGAGGTAACCCAGATCCACAAAGACAGCATGATGTGTACTCATGTATAAGTGAATATTAGCTGTAAGGGAAAAGATAACTATGCTATAATCTAGAGACTCAGAGAGGTGAGGTAACAAGAAGGACTCAAGGGGAAACACTTGAATCTCCTTGGAAGGGGGAAATAGAAGAGATTTTTTGGGTAGACTGAGGAACAGTTGGGGATGGAAACATGAGAGATCAGGTTGTGGGGAATGGAGGGTGGAAGTAATGAAAGAGATGACTGGAAAGGGGCTCAGGTAGAAACCTGGTGCAAGGGAAATGTCCAGGAATCTACAAGGATGACCCCAGATAAGACTCCTAGCAATAGGAGTGAACTGACTATCTCCTGTGACTGGGCAAGACTTCCAGTGGAGGGATTAGCCTGCCTATGGGATGTGCTGGGATACGGGTAGTACAGAGGTTGAAGGAGTGGGCAACCAATGACTGGCTCAGCCTGAGACCCATGCCATGAGAGCGAGCTCACCTATGACACTGCCTGGAGCACCAGGACACACAGGCTGGATGACCCAGAGACCTAGGTGGTATAGAAGGTCCTTCTGTCTGTGTGTTGCTTTCATTGGTTTAATACAGAAACTGTCTTGGCCTTTTGATAGGGCATCACTTAGGTAGGCAGAGTAGACAGAACTGAATGCTGGGAAGAAGGGCAGATGGAGAGAACACCATGGATCTCCTGCCTGGGACAGACACTGGTTAGAATCTTGCCAGTAAGCCACAGTTATGTGGCAATATACAGATTAATGAAAATGGGTTAAATTAAGATGTAAGAATCAGCCAATAAGAAGTTAGAGCTAATGGGTCAGGTCAGGCAGTGTTTAAATGAATACAGTTTCGGTGTGATTATTTCAGGGCTAAGCTAGCCAGTGGCTGGGAAGAACAAACAGCCTGCTTCTCCCAACAGTTTGGCACCTCAACATGGTTGACTGACTCTATGTTAAATCTTAGAGAGCTTCAAAAAGAATACAGAGTTTAACAGAGTTCTTGCTGTTTGCTGGCAGTGTGCTGCAGAAAGTTTTTCCTGACTCAGCAGCCATACAAAAAAGCTGCACAGTTTTAAAACGGGGCTTCCTGGGCTGTGCTGCCAGTGTGAACTCTGCCTATGAAGCATTTCAATGGCTTTAATGGGACCGGATGTTTGTGTACCTGCTCGGGATCAGAAAGAAAGTACTCTAAGACCATGCCAATGGCTCAATGCTCCCTGCCTGGGCAGGTGGCAGGACCAGGTCTACTAGGCATGCACAAGCAAGAGAACATGGCAGATTCCTGCCACCATGCATAGAGATGTTTCCAAAATGCGCAGTGCTCTACGTGACAGATTTGGCTGTAACTCAGATAAAAAGAGTTTATGTGTTGCACGCTCATTCTCAGAGTTAAAGTGCTGAGTGTCGCTCCTACCTGGTGGCTCCAGATCTAGCAGAAATGGTATGTCCACCATTTTAAAATTGGAGAGAAGTGGAGCCAACATCCAAAGCAGCTGCAACCAAGCTGCTTAGCATTTTAAAAGCTCTTCAAGACAGTAGAAAATTACAGACAATGCAATAGGACAGATTCAGACATAAGCGACCTCTAAATGGGTCACAATGTTGGATAAGTGCATGTAGGCTTGGGAGAGGAAGTAAAAAGAGTATATAGAGTCATAAAATAAAGTTAATGCTTTAAAAAATGGGTAAAATCTTTAAAGAGACAGAGTAAGGTGATAGAGTAAAAATAAGCCACATAAAAATGGAAAATTCACAGAGAGTCTGGATTCTGTATATTATTGCATTTTCTTTAATTATTTGACTGTGAAGGAGCTAAGTACAGAGAGACTTTTCATTGTATGGGCTGCTAGGCTAAACCACCATGTATATTATAAAAGTATTATGACTTCAGAATTTGGGTCTAAGGATATGATGCTTTGGAAAAGAGGTTCTTCTTTTGTTTTCACAGAGGATGAGACCCTGTGGATTGCTTCTAGACCAATATGGTATGATAGATCACCCCCTCCTGAAAGGTTGCTATAAATACCCTCAAAAATTACTTCACCCAACTGTTGACTGAGATGAACCTAACACAAAGGATACACCATAAAGGATCTGATTAACAGCGCCCCCACACAGCATGCACAAAGCAGTTTGGAGAGAAAAAACTGTGCCAATATTCCCAAATACTGTTTATAAATGTTGTTTTACATTTAAAGGGGGATATGATATAGATATGAATAATTTGCATTGGTATAGATTTTGCTTTATTGATATAAATTTAAGGCCAATTTTGTTATATGCATATTTCTGATCTTGATTAAGGTATTGTGATTGTGTAGTTCATTTAAAAATGTAATGTATTATTAGGAAATTTAAGTTGTTAATGGATAATCATCGATAATAGTCAAGCTTATAGTCATGTTAGTTAGATTTTCTAGATGTGCATAGATATATTTCAGATAGGCATTCTTCATATCTTTCAAAGACTACAGAATATGATATTTAAGATGTTTTAATAACTTAGGGCTTTTCATGACAATGAGACACATCTACTCCTGGCAGCACCAATCTACTTCAAGAGGAAGATGGGCATCGAAGAGGCTCCTTATAGAGTTTGCTAGCCATTTGGGCAAAAAACCGCTCTTGCCTGGACTGCTTCACTGAACATGCAGAACCTGCAGAGAGATGACTACTAAAAGGTGAGATGGTCTTTCAGGGCTCCTGTTTCATAAAAGAGTCTATGAGACATTCTACAGGACACAAAAGAAAGTGACTAAACTGTCTTTGAAATTTCCTGCTTCACGGAAATGTATGCTGGATACTATGGGCCTGTAGGCTGAAGATGGATGCCCCAATGGTACAGAAGAACTTTGGGTGACTGTACAGGCAGCAAGATGTAATATTATATCCTTCTGGAGTCTTTGATGGAGTTGAAAAATAGATAGATAGGTATAGTTTTCCTTTGGTATGATAAAAGATAAAATAGATATAAATACTGTAACTGCAATTCTTGCTTGATAACTGTTTCGTTATATGTAATTTTACTATGTTAAAGTTAAAGCCTTCTTTTCCTTTTTAAACAGAAAAGGGGAAATGGTGTAGGAGGTCCTTCTGTTTGTGTGTTGCTTTCATTGGTTAATTAATAAAGAAACTGCCTTGGCCTTTTGATAGGGCAGCACTTAGGTAGGTGGAGTAGACAGAACTGAATGCTGGGAAGAAGATCAGATGGAGAGAACACCATGGATCTCCTGCCTGGGACAGATGCTGGTTAGAATCTTGCCTGTAAGCCACAGTTATGTGGCAATATACAGATTAATGAAAATGGGTTAAATTAAGATGTAAGAATTAGCCAATAAGAAGTTAGAGCTAATGGGTCAGGTCAGGCAGTGTTTAAATGAATACAGTTTCTGTGTGATTATTTCAGGGCTAAGCTAGCTGGGTGGCCGGGAAGAACAAGCAGCCTGCTTCTCCCAAGACCTAGGAGAGACCCAAAAATTTTGATGTAATGATGTTTTATTCAGTCATCATCAGCATAATCAGAGAAGTTTTCCCTGGCAGCAGATGGGAACAAATGTAGAGACCCACGGCTGACAATACATGGAGAGAGAGTCTAAATGGGATGTCTCCATCAAATCTCTTCTCTCAGAGCTCAGGGGATCCCACTGAAGAGGATATGGAAAGATCCAGAGGTGATGGAGTGGACCAGGAGAACAAGGCCCTCTGAATCAATTAAGTAAGGCACATATGAGCTCACAGAGACTGAAGCAGCAAGCACAGGGCCTACAGGAGTCTTCACTAGCTCCTTTGCCTATATATTATAAGTTTTAGCTTAGTATTTTTATGGAACTCCCAAGTGTGTGAAAAAGTTGTTCTCTGACTCTTGCACTTACTTTTGGGACTCTTTCCTCCTTTTAGGAGGAACCTCAATATGATAGTTTTTGCTTTATCTTATTATATTTTATTTTGTCATGTTGTGTTTTTATCTGTAAGAGCCTATTCTTTTCTAATGAGAGATAGGAAAGCAAGTGGATCTGGAGAGGAGAGAAGATGGGGAGGAACTGGGAGGAGTTGAGGGAGAGGAAACTGTAATCAGGATATACTGTATGAGAAAAGTCTCTTTTCAATAAATAGGAAAAAGGGTGTGGCCTTGTTGGGGTAGGTGTGTCCCTGCTAATGGGCTTTGAGATTTCAAAAGATTCCTGCCATTCGCAGTATGCTCCTTGCCTCTTGCTTGTGTGTTCAAGATGTGAACTCTTAGCCATTCCTGCTGTCATGCCTTTGTTTTGCTATCATAGACTCTAACCCTCTGGAACCATAATCCCAAGTAAGTGTTTTTAACTCTTTTTAAATATAAATTTCCTTGATGTTTTGTAATATCAACAGTAAAATAACTAATACAGAAGCTGGTGTCAAGAGTGAAATATTGCTGTGACAGATCTGGACATGTGTTTTTCTACACAGAAGAGTATAGAAGACTTTGGGATTTTTTATTAGGAAAGCTGGTGAGGCCTGTAAGCAGAGTTTAATGGACCATCCTAGGAGGAACTTGGAAGATAGTAATGCTGATAGCTATGTAGACTGTGGAGGTCCAGTTCAAGAGGTTTCAAATGGATAGAACATTAGACACTGGACTAGAGATGATTCTTGTGATATTTTAGCAAAGAATGTGGCTGTTTTCTGCTCTGTCTTCAGAACTTACCTGACACTAAATTTGACAGCAAAACTAATTTCTTAGGTGGAGGAGATTTCTAGACAGTTAAATATTTGACTTTGTTGCATGGTTACTAGTAATCACTCTTACACATGTCTACAATGAAAAGGAGCAAGTTGGACAGTAAAACAATGTGTAATGTACCAGAAAACGTCACTTGCAGGCAAGACTTGTGTGAGAGAGATGAGCTTAAGGAGATGCCTAACCTACATTGAAATAAACGGACGGGTGCATTGAGATAAGATTCCAATCAGCGGGGTTTCCTGTATCACGATTAATAAAACAGAAACTTGGGTTCAACCTGAAGGTCAGAAAAGCAAAACAACCAGCCACTGGCTCTTAACTCTACCTCAGTTTGAAATGGCAATCCTGCCTCCAGAAATCTCAAAATGAGACTGTGTTTGAGAGATGTCTTCTCCTGTCTTATATTCCTATCCAGTTCTGGGATTAAAGGCGTGCATCACTACTGACTTTAACTACTGCCTGATTTCTATGGCAAACTAGTGTGACTACTGGGATTAAAGGTGTGTTTCACCACTGCCTGGTCTATAAGCCAAGTGCAGCCGTTTTACTCTCTGAACTTCAGGCAAGCTTTATTTATTAAAATACAAATGAAATATCACTACAGCTTCCAACTTGTGACAGGAAAAGACCTAAGAGAAATTATGGTTCTAAAAAGCAACAACAAAGGAATCTTCTGCAAATGTGGTTCACGGAGGCCAGCTTCATCCCATGTGGACAGCCAGACATGTCATGTTGTCCTTATGGCTTTAGAGTCATAAGGATATATGGTAAGATGGTTATGGAATCTTCCACCATGGTTAAGTGGTGTAGAAGGTCCTTCTGTCTATGTGTTCCTTTCATTGGTAAAGGAACAGCTTTGGGCCTATAGTAGAGCTATAGGGGAACAAAACTAGGTGGGGAAAAGTAAACAGAATGCTGGGAGGAAGAAGGGTGGAGTCAGGGGACACCATAGAGTCACCACTGGAGATAGACATGCTGAAACTTTGCTGGTAGGCCACGACCTCATGGTGATATACAGATTAATAGAAATGGGTTAAACTAAGATGTAAATGTTAGCCAATCAGAAGCTAGAGCTAATGGGCCAAGCAGTGATTTAATTAATACAGTTTCTGTGTGATTATTTTGGTTCTGGGTGCCTGGGACCAGTAAATGGCCCCCTGAAACAGTTAAGAAGAGTTGCTGAGGCAAGGCAATGGATTGTAGGTAGGGCACTTACTGCATGAAGGTCACGAGAGGGCAGGAGACCCTGAGAGATCATTGTGTGGAGCTTTGAAAGTGAAGCCTAGACTGCACTAGAATCTCTAAGATGATGGACATTCCCAAGCTTGGAATATCTGTCAAGGTGAGCTGCAGACAGAGAGTGGAATCAGCCAGAGAGAAATAAGTATGTTGCAGGCAGCAAAGCTGGAAGGGTGGAACTGTCTAAGCCATCTGACAAGGGACATGGAACTTCAGTATTTGGCGATGACTCTGCTGAGCTTTGGTCTTGCTTTGATTCATTATTTCCTCACTATGCCCCCATTTCTCCCCTTTGAATGGTAATGTGTATCCTGTGCCATTGTTTGTTAGAAATATGTAATTTGCTTTTTTATTTTGATGGAGGTTGAAATTAAGAGACTGCTTCACATCTCAGCTAGACTTGGGACTTTAGACTTTAAAACAGTGTTGAGAATGAAAGGCTCAGACTTGTAAAGCTGCACAAAATGCATTTTACATTATGATGTGGCTCAGAGCCCATGGGGGCCAGGGAGTGACTTGTTGTAGTTTGAGTAACTGAGACTGTCCCCAAAGAATATTTGGTCCCTAGTTGGTAGAACTGTTTGTGAAGAACTAGAATGTGTGACCTTGTTGGAGGAGGTGTGCATCTGGGGGTGGGCTTGAAGTTTCAAAAGACTCCCTGTGTATAATTCCCAGTATGCTCTCTGTCTCCTTATTGTGGATTAAGATGTGAGTTTGTCATTTCTGCCACCGTGTCTTAGCTCTACTGTTGTGAACACTGATACCCCAGAACCATAAACCAAATCAAACACTTTCTTTTAATTAAAAAAAAAAGGCCAAGGAAACTTGTAGAAGTTGCATTTTGCATGCTGATTTCTCTATGGATGTTTCTATTATTGGATAAATTAGCATGGGACTGCTTTAATGCCAAGATCAGAGACCAAATCAGATCCTGCCAACTGAATCTGAGATGGAAACCTGGCTTTGTGTAGATAGAGAAAATTTAAAATACATATTTTAAGTGAAGGGGTCATGCGACCACGGAAATCCCTTTTGTCTGAAATATTGAATCCTTCTTATCTAACTATAGAGACTGGAGCATATTTACTAATGTGGGATTCCCCTATGTATGTGTGTATGTATGCTATGAATATGTTTTGTTACCATTGGTTAATAAAGAAGCTGCTTTGGCCTATGGCAGGGCAGAATAGAGCTAGGTGAGAAAATTAAGCTGAATGCAGGGAGAAAGAAGGTGAAGTAAGGCAGAGACTATAAAGCCACCCAAGAAGAAAGATGTGAGGTAGCAAACCATGAACCTCATGGTAAAATATAAAATAATAGAAATGGGTTAATTTAAGATGTAAGAGTTAGTTATTAAGAAGCCTAAGCTAATAGGCCAAAGAGTATGTAATTAGTATTAAGCCTCAGAGTGGTTATTTTATAAGTGGCTTTGGAAACAGGTGGGTGAAAAAAAACCTGGTCTGGGGAACAGCAGGAAGATAATATTTCTAGCTATAATTTAGTATTATTCATATAAAAGTTAGAATTTTTCAAACTTTTTGAAATTCCAAACAGTAGTGGTAACTTCCCTAGTTCAGATCTCTTGGGCTCATGTCAGTGTATGAGTAGTTTAGTCTGAGATATGAGCAGTGCTTGAGAATCTCATGGGTTTTGTGATTCAGTTCCGTGTTTGAACACAGAAAGATTGGGGAGAGGACAGGAAAGTAGATCTCAAAGTTGGTGTTGGGGCACGTGTGGAGACGACATGGTAGAACATGTGTGGAGATGACATGGTGGGCGTGTGTGGAGATGACGTGGTGGATGTGTGTGGAGATGATGTGGTGGGCATGTGTGGAGATGACATGGTGGGTGTGTGTGGAGATGACATGGTGGATGTGTGTGGAGATGACATGGTGGGCGTGTGTGTAGATGACA
>PVIU01004036.1:0-31841 GCA_004026605.1 Ondatra zibethicus
CTTGGGAATATACCCAAGAGAAGTCCAATCATACTACAAAAGCATTTGTGCAACTATGTTCATAGCAGCATTGTTTGTAATAGCCAGAACCTGGAAACAACCTAGGTGCCCCTCAATGGAAGAATGGATCAAGAAAGTGTGGATTATATACTCATTAGAATACTACTCAGCGGTAAAAAACAAGGACACCCTTTATGAACTCTTTGAATGAGAATGTAGTCAATGCATACAAACAGTGTATTCATGTGTTTGTATATGTCAGACCAAATTCACTGATGATTTCTGACTCTGACTCTCAGAAGTCTTTACCAATGCAAAGTAAACTTGGCTAACTTAATGTCTCTTCACAGAACACTTCAGCCATATATCAAAGGACATCTGGGCTGTACCAGAATTATCACTGTTCAATTTCTATGTAGAATATTTTCTGCAGCTATATCTAAAAGGCCTATACTGTACAAGAGAAAAACACCCTAAGGCTGAAACATAATTGGAAAGCTAAACTAGAGTGGTTTTTGTAATAGTGGAAAATAGGATAGAGAATTACTCTGCCTTAATTCCACAGGGGAAGTGATGTCCAGGATCAATTTCATCCTCTCACTGACTTGCCTGATTTGCGTTGGTCAAGTAGTGAAGAAATACAATAGTTCTTTCATTCCACCAAGGGAGCATTTATTCCTTTACTGCATCTGTCCTGCAGACCAGAATGGTCCCCTGTTGATGAGTAGCCAGATAAACAGGTCAGTTCTTCCAAGGGAAAAATCTGGGTACTTGACATAAATTGTCAATTGTTTCTTTCATCTCAGAATTGTGAGCAAGAGCCACTCAGTTTATAGTCGATATTTCTAAAATCTGTGTTACACCTCTTTCTGAGTTATCTTGGTGTGTATAAAAACCTTATCATATGGTATTTCTAGGCTTTTCTCCTTGAATTATCAAGAGATAAAATAACATATTATAAAGGCATATTATTTATTATATGAAATCTCATTATACCTATCTTAGATCAAATCATACATATGGTGCAGAAAATAACTATTATCTAACTGTATACTATATTGAATATTGATGAAGCAGTAGAAGTAAAGACATCACACAGAGGAGGGAAATCATAGGTAAAGCCAGAATTAATAGTTTCCTTGAAGAAAATGAGCCTTGTAAAAATCTAAACAACATTATCTCCACCTTAGCTGTGCACTTAATTCATAAGATGTGATGACAAGAACTTGTGTTCATAAGTTATCATCCCCTGCATAAGTACCATGCACAGTAACACTTTACAACAGAGGAAGTGTTGGGTGTTGAGTTTTGGACTGTGGCAAAAAGAAAAGAGAACTAAAACAGTAGTCACAGAGTCTTTATTGGAGGAAACCCAGTTTGCTACTGACTGCTTTAAGAAAGGGATGAATACATTCAAGGGGATAAGGGATTTTTTTTATCAGATACCTTTTAGAAACTGTATGTCCATTACAAAACAGAAATCACAACATAAGACTGGGATGTAACAGTATGAGTATATGCTCTAATGTTAGAAAATTAAGTAAAAAATAAAAAGGCTTAAAATGAAACAATGCTTCTAGGTAAAAAGGGAATAAAATTCTAAAATGTGCAGAAATGAAAGAAAGACCTGGGATAGGCAAGAGGAATAGAAGATATTCCGGGAGAAAATTTGTGTAAGCAGAAATCAAAATGGGGTATTATTGCTGAATATTAAAATAAGCAAATTTGAGATATGAAGGCATTAAAGCCTCACACAATACATGAAAGGAGAAAATAATCGCCTTTCTATAAACATTTATTTCAAAAAGCAGTAATATCACATTTTAATATGTTATGTGGATTGTTATTAGGTAGATGATGCACAACCAGAAATTATATGAACTATTTATGCTGTTCATTACCTCATTGTGTAGAAGCAGAGAGCTTTTATTTCCCTATTGGGTATAAATGAAGAGTTCCATCCATCCAAATATAGCAGAAGTGGAATGCAATGTATCCCTGGTGAAGTGAGCTCAGCTCCAGAGCATGCATTTGTTATTATTTTTTTCTGTGCTTCACAGATGTGCACATTTTTTAGCTTCTCCTATCTTTCCAAAATATAGCTACATAAAACAACCTAAATGGGCAGTCTGATGATCATTTTCACTTATTTTAGGCTAAAAAGAAATAGTGTTGACTACAGGAGATACTTTGTTTCCAAAATTTATATCATGAAATTAATTTTCTTTACATAGCTATTACATAATTATATGTCAAGGTACAGAACTGAAAATTGCAGTATAATATTTAATTTTCAAAAAGGAAACTTGTGGAATTAGTGTTGTTTAAAATGTAACTTGATTTGGGGCTGGGAAATATCTTGGTAAAGTGATTTCCAGACAAATTTGAGGTCCTGAGTTTGATCCTCAGATGACTATATAACATATTCAAAAACAGATGTGACACATACTTGCTCTCTTAGATTAGGAAGATAGATCCGAGCATCCACCACAGCTAGGATAACTGACAAGATCTAGGACAGTGACATTGTCACAGGCTTCTGTGTTTGAACAATTTGTATCTAGCTATTGCCACTTCTTGGAAAAGTTGTGGAACATTTTAGATGTAGAACTTTCCTGGAGGAGGTGAGTCACAGAAGGCATGCTTTAAGATTTCATTGTATACCCGGATGTCCTTAGTCACTCTATGAACCCCAACTGCAGTTGAAATACGACTAGCCCGTCTCTTGCCCCTGCCACCATGACTTCTTTGTCATGATTAACTGCACATTCTTGAACTGTAAGCCAAAATAACAACTTGCTAATTATTTTGTCACAGCTGCAAGAAAGCAAATTGTCACTGGGAAATGCGGATTGTGGGTCTAATAAACCCGATAATGGATGATGGGCCTTTAAAACAGGTTTGTGGGCAGATTGTGGAAAGGTTGGGAGGTCTCATAAATGTTATAGGCAGAGTCATTCTGGTGGGTGTTTGGAATACCAGAGGCTAAGTGAAATTAAGAAAGAGGTTTAGTTTAGGACATTTAAGAGGGTGACAAGGACTCTATAATGGAATGAACTAAAGGCCAGTTGGTTATACGCGGGAAAATAAAGTAGCTGTATTGTATTAATGTTCTTGGATGAGCGCAAAATTTAAAGTACTGGACTTGATTGTTTGGTATAAGAATTTCAAGGTAGTATAGTATTCAAGCTATATTGCATTCAAATGACAGAGTTATTGCTTGCCATTCTTATCCAGATCTATACTAAAAAAGGCAAGAAGTGAGGCCAAACAGAAAAAAGACAAAAAGGAATGTATTTTATAAAGAAAAAAAGCTTGAGGAAGATTAAGTTACAACTCATGTATGTCATATAAAAGAGACTGAAACTCTTAGAAAGAAACTACTTTGGGCACCATGAAGCCTAATCCCAAAGGAAAGAAACCACCCACTGTGGCTCCCTGCTGTGAAAATGCAATGGTATTCATGGGAGAGAGTCTACAAGGAGAATGTGGGCATGGGGTTCCCTGTCACTGGAAAAGAACCTAGCTAGGAAGTGTTCGCCAGTGTCTGCACATAGAACTAGGAGAAACTTTCTTTCCAGAGGTCCAGGCTCCATACTGAGTTGGCATCAGAATTTGGCAGAGTTAACCATATGGTACTGGTTATAGAGTCATGAAAGTTCCAATGTTGAGGAGGTTCTGAAGTCTGCCTCCACTGCCCCAAACAGATGTTTAGGCCTATGAGGATATCACTTAGCCTATCCGCCAAAAGTCGTGAGGCCACATAAAGATTTGGTGCTTAACTGAGAAACTGTAAAACTCTTTATCTAATTAGAAATTTTTGAAAATTATTTATTCATCATCAAATACAGATGTTAACTTTCAACTAATTTTAGATCACAGCTCAATTTCAATAAGGCTATTGTTTCTGAAGGTACTCTCAGGCATTTTACTGCAATAAAAATCTAAGAGATGAATGTTCATGCTCCTCTTTTAAGAAGCAAAAGACAATTGAGAAAATGGTGTAAATTTATTGTTAAGGGTAAATCATCAGGTTAAGGTTTGTGAGACTATGAACTTATAGTGTCTGTATATCTCCTTCTATGTGAACAAGAAATTTGTTTTATCCTTGATCCAAGAAATGGAACACTTAAAATTCATCTAGTGCTATTAAAGAAGTGTACCTTAAATCAGTTTGATTTTATCAAGGCAATTTATTTTGCCCTCATACAAATGTAGGGATGAATTACAGGGAGAGTCTTCATCTCATAAAATAGCTAAATGAGTTTTCGGCTTCAAAAGTACTTAAATCAACCTAGTTTCTCCATTTGTGAAAAAATTTATGCTTTCAGGGATGTTATTTTTGGTATCTTCTATACATGTTCATTGTTTATATCTCTGTTTAGTTTAATTGTTCCTTGTATTTTCTAAAGTCAGTGGTGTGTTTATCACCAGAGGTCTTATCTACACCACTGTCACCATTCATCACTTGTGAATTATTTGGTTTCATATGCATTTTTATAGCCTCCATTACAGTTGCTGTCTGGCCTTTCCTCAGAAGTGGCTCTGAACCAAGAGCTTTCAATTTAGCAGAGCTTTCTCAGCAATAGATTTTGAAACTGTTTGAGTCTTCCTTATGCAGAAAATAATATTATATGATTTGTTATTATAATCATAAAACAATTGTGTTGACTAAATATTGAAGAGATAAAATCAAACAAATTCTCAACAACAAAATCAAGACACAAGGAAAGAAATGGAATTTGGACGATTTTTGTAACTACCATAAATATGTCTTGGTCACAAGTTATCAGGCTTGAAAGCATAGGAACTCATGCTGTCACATATTTGTTTTTTATTTTTATCTTATAAGTTGCAGATAGACCTTCTGTATCAGAGTATAAACGCAGTTATAGCAGTAAGCTGTGAGGAGTTGCTGACGGGGATTAGGAAAAATATTGGTTGTTTCCTTTGAGTTTAATTGGATTATTTTTGGAAAATGACGTGGCAACATAGGAGACAATCTAAAGTAGTCTTTGTAAGTCTTGCTCTTTTTATAGAGTTGTAACTCTTCCAGGGATAGTGCTTGAAATGTTGCAAAGTTGCAGATCCCTTGAGATACAAATACATTTTAAAACACAACTTGTTCACATCTGTAGTAACATTTCATTTGTATTTTAAAATAAAGGTTGTCTGAAGTTTAGAGAGTGAAACAGCCACACTTCTCAGCCTTATAGACCAGGCAGTGGTGACACACACTTTTAATCCCAGTAGCCACACTAGTTTGCCATAGGAACCAGGTGGTAATGGTGCACAATTTTAATCCCAGCACTAGAGAGGAATATAAAACAGGAGGAGGTAGCTCTCACACACAGCCTCATTCTGAGATTCCAGGAGGCAGTATACCCATTTCAGACTGAGGCAGAGGTAAGAGGCTGTTTTGCTTTTCTGACCTTCAGGTTGAATCCCGATATCTGTCTCAGGGTTTTTATTAATCATGTTACAAACACATCCCGTATGGTAATGAAAACACAGAGATATTACTTCTGAAGCTAATATGACCTTAGGAACAAATTTGATATTCTGAAGATACTTCCACGCATCATGAAAGAGTACATGAGCATTTGCCACAGTTTCTGACTTTTCTGAGGGACATATCCTTTGTCTTAAAGAAAGCTGGTCATGGAGTAGTTTCCTCTAGCTTTCCTGCAAGTCAGCAGAGTCTTCCATAATCATAACCATGGCTTTCTCAGCCTTTCCAAAGGACTAGGCAAAATTGAGTTCCTGTAATAATTTATTCTCCTTGAAGTAACTTCAACAGGCTGTGTTCCTGAAATAAACATAACATGTGATATCTTGTATAGCTCTGTATATTGCTCACAATTTTCTGAGAGCAAAACACTGACTTAGAAGGATGGAAATTTTAATTAGTTTAGCAGATACATAAAATATCATGTCAAATTTTGCTGTTAAAATTCCTGTTCCCAATCACATTCACCAAAGTAAACTAAAGAAAGAATGAAGTAAACAAGAAAGCAATGGTGGTGAAGTCTGTGAGAAACACTTCCACAGGAAAGATAGATCCCTAAAAAGACTTCAGAGGATCTCAAGCTGCCTGTACTGGAGCCCTGACTTGACCTGCTATCCCTGCCTATGCTGGATCCCAGACTTGATCTTCTGTCTCACTGACCACTAGAATGTTCTCATCAAAAAGGAAACTGAGGCATAGGAAGCATGAAAGAAAACAAGCCTTATCAGAGGACTATATAAGAGAAGTCTGTGGTTTTATGCATGACCTTGAGCTTACCTCCTAACCATTAGTACATTCCATTATTGCATAGTTCTAGAATACTGCGACTTGAATAGAAAGGTAAATCCAATGTATATGGGACAAAGCATATGGAAAACTGGGAAGACAGACTCTACCGTTGTGTCTTTCCTAATGAGGAATATAGACATGATAGTGAGTCAAGGCAATGGTCCCTCGAAACTTCAGTTTGCATTATATGTCAAATAATTGATTGCTTTTATAGTGTCTTAGAAAGTATCTGTAACATTCTCACATGCAGTCCTCACATGGGTCTCTGTGATCAGATGCAGCCTGGTCTTGCTCTATGTCTTAACTAGGGTTTCTATGGCCATGACATGTGACCACGGTACCTCTTAAAAGAAAACATTTAATTGGACCTGGCTCATAGTTTCAGAGGTTCAGTCCTTATTTCAAGGAAATAGACATATCACTGGAGAAGGAGTTGAGTGTTCTTCACCTTTATCCTCAGACATCAGAAGCATCTGTGTGCTACAATGGGAATAACTTAAGCATATGAGACCTCAAATTCTGCCCCACAGTGTTATACTTCCTCTAACAAGGTCACACCTACTCCAACAAGTCCATACCTCCTGATAGGGCCACTCCCTGTGGACCAAAGCTTTAAACACAAGGGTCAGTGGGGTCCATACCTATTCAAACCACCACTATTAGAAAAGTGCAGTTGACAGTAATATAAAATGACATTATGTTCTGAATGCTATCACCTTTTCTCTGCTGTGGTGTGTGTGTGTGTGTGTGTGTGTGTGTGTGTGTGTGTGTGTGTGTTTGTAAGATAAATAATGGTATTTCTTAACATCTAGCATATTTATATGGTTTTTGTAATTAAAATTTTATGACTAATTTTATGATCCTATATGAACAGAGATAGAGGATCAGAGAGAAGGAAATCACAAACTTCAGTGAACATTTATATATATATGAAAAGAAAACAAACTATCCTTTTCCACTATACATAGCAATACAAGTTCCTGCTCTCTTCCCTCTGCCTACTCCCTCCACATATCCTCCCACCTCACCCCATCCAATCCTCAGAGAGAAAAAGGAACACTGCCCTGTGAAAGGTCCAAGCCCCCCCCCCACTATATCCAGACCAAGCAAGGCATCCATCCAAAGAGAATAAGTTCCCAAAAATCCAGTACATGCAGAAGGGATAAATCCTGGTGCCACTGCCAGTGGCCCCTCAGTCTGCCCCAGCCATGCTCAGAGAGGCCAGTTTGGTCCCATGCTTGGTCCTTCCCAGTCTGGTTGAAGTTGGTGAGCTCCTGCTAGCTCAGGTAGACTGTTTCGGGGGGTGAACCCATCATGGTCTTGACCTCTCTGCTTATATTGTCATTCCTCCCACTCTTCAACTGGACCTCGGGAGCTCAGTTTAGTGCTTCAATGCGGGTCTCTGCCTCTGTTTCCATAAGTTGTTTGATGAATGGTCTATGGTGATTCAGTGAACATTTTTGATAAGTTTCTTCGAACAGAATCTGGAATGGCTTCTCTTTCCTGATTTTATACTTCCGAATCTCTGAAACAAAGAATTAACAATGAGCAAATCTAAATTTCAATGGGTGAAAACTTGTAGAATAAAAAGAAATGTCAATAATTATGGGACAAGACTTATTTTCATGTTATGATGGAAATCATTCCTCCCTAAGAAACATCTAAAGTGTTCAGATCATATTCTACTAAAAATTAAATTAAAAAGACACAGGTTACTTTTATATACTATTTAGAAAGTTTGTCATGTTTTGTAACCTATTCAAATTTTTATGATTACTTTTATTTTTACTTTCACTAGTGTACCATATTCTCTTGAGTATTACAACTTTATTTTAGAAATATATATCATTTCTAAATACATACATGTATTTTTCTATACCTATATCATCTACAGAAACACCACAGACATACACACTTATATCCCATGCATGCATATGTAAATATATCTATAGATATTTTTTCACATGTTAGTTTTAATATAAATAATTTTGAATAAAAATATTTCAGTGATAATTTACTCGTGCTTAGGTTGCATTGCAACTATGTCAACATTTGCCTAAATTTGAAACAACCAATAAAATAAAGACTCATAATTGAAGAAAATATTAAATGTTAACAAAAAGAAGAATCTTTACCTCGGGTGCAATTTGTTTTGTTTTGATGTTTAGTTTGACAACTTACAAGGTCCTGATTTTTAGAATAATTCCCAAAATAGTAGTCATCCAGATATACATTAACACTAAAAAACTACTTGACACCATTATTACAATGTGATTCTGTATTTAACCAGTAAGCTAAGTCTCAATTGCCCCTTTATTCATAAGAAATAAAGCTTAAATTCAGAGGGTAACATGTAATAACTGAGAGTCCAGAAGAGATTTCATTTCTGTGCTGGGACCTACTGGGACTTTGAATTACACCCCAGACCTAGGATAAGCTGAAGGCAATGGGACCCCTCTTTGGGGAAGTATTAGTTAATGGAAAAACCCACGTTACACAAAGCTGCTGACTGCAGCCCATTGCCCCACCCGTAGTCACACAGAAAACGTTGACCACCCACTTCCCCTATCAGTTGAGTAATGATAGACCAATCAGATAGAATTCCAATCAGGCCCTGTGGTTAGCAAAGGGTCAGCAGATTCCAGAGGACGTGATCAGGGGGCTGTTGCTATCCCCCTTAAACAATAATAGCCTATCAGGAACTAAAAGCTAAGATTTACCTAAACTTTAGCCAATTGTGATATAGGATAAGCAATTTTGTACTTTGAAACTGTAATATTGTGACTGTCTTTGGGTTTTTGTCTTTATAAACTCCTTATAATAGTATACAGAGTCCTTCTCCCTCCATCTGCTGCATCAGACTGTAGGGCAGGGTACCTGTGACAGCCCGTACATAATAAATGAGATGTTGCTTTTGCATTCTGAAGAGTATGGTTCTGTGGTGGTCTTCTTGGGGGTCTCAGGACTTAGGCACAACACTGCCATGGTCACAAAAAATACTCCCTTTTGCTGCCACTCTTCCTCCTAATACTTTGTTGCCCAAATACCCAGCAAGCTGATGAGTCTGCTCTACCAGCAAATCTCAGTGAGGACAAGAACTCTTCTTGTACTTTGGAAGTAGTGTAAAAATGTTAAGAAGACGGAAATATGGGAAACTCAGATTTGGTTACGTCACTCAATGCACACATGTTCAACATATATAAAACGCCATGATATACATAATTATTCTGTATTAATTTAAATGAAAAACAATGCTTAAAAATGTTTCAAAAATAGCCCAAAGGGGCACTCTAGAGGTTTTTGCTGTTCATGCTTATTATCTTAATTTGCCACCCTGTAATTTAAACAACTGTTGAGATATGCTGCTGCAAAATAAACATTTAAAGGAACAGGGCTCCAGTTAACTTAAGCACTCTCAACCATGATCTAAAGTAACCACTTTTAGCCAACAGCAATATATCTTAACACATACACAGGATCCAGAAGAACCACCATCTGGGCCCAAGTCAAACTGACAGTCTGTGAATTCATGGGCAAAGGAAACATTTCCTTAGGAGCTCCAAAGTTTTGAAGTCCCTATTTATCAAATTAAACTGACAAAATAACTAAAGATAAGTTTACAGTAAACCAGATTTAAGATATCGGGATAATGTATCAATTGGATTCTCATTAGACTATTTGTCCAGTTTCCTTTATCAGTAAAGTTTTAGATACTTATTTTCATGCAAATACACATATGCAAATGCATATATTCATACAAATGCAGCAATCTTAAAGCTATCCAAATACTATTTTGTAGAAGGTTCTTATGAGAACTTGAGGATAAAATATAGTCCCAACTGATGTGGGATTCCCTTCTGTATGCTGTGAATACCATTGGGGAATAAAGAAGCTATTTTGGTCCTGTGATAGGGTAGAGCAGAGTTAGGCAGGGAATACTAAACTGAATGCTGGGAGAAAGAGAGAGGAGTTAGAGAGAAGTCATGGAGCTTCCGTGGGAGACAGACACTCTAGAACCTTGCTGGTAGGCCACGAACCTTATGATAAAATATAAAATAATGGAGATGGGTTAAACTAAGATGTAAGAGTTAGCCAATAAGAAGCTAGACCTAATGGGACAAACAGTGATTTAATTAATACAGTTTTTGTATGCTTAATTCAAGAGTCTGGGCAGCCAGGAAACAAACAAGGGGCCTCCTTACTACACCCAACAAACACATACATGGATCCTTTTTATATTAAATGTCAAATATAGCTCAGTGTGTGCATGTGTGTGTGTTTGATGGTTATCCTTGGTTGTCAACTTGACTACATCTGGAATTAACTAAAACCCAATTGGCTAGGCAAACATATGTATGTATGTATGTATGTATATATATATATATATATATATATATATATATATATAAATCATTTGAACATAGAGGACCCAACTTCTAATCTGGATTTTTGAGGTGGGAAGATGCAACACTAATCCAGACTTTTTGAACTGGGGACACACCTTTAGTGTGGGCCAAGTCTTCTCTAGCTGCCTATGTAAAGGACAAGGATGGACACTTGTTCTTTTTTGTCTGCTTGCTCTCGTACTCACCAGCAAAGAAATTTCTTTACAGGCCTTAGAACATACTTCTTTGGGATTACAGAGTTTAGAGAAGACCAGATGAGACATCCAACCTTGTATACTGAAAAACAATTGGATTCTTGGTCCTTCTGTTGGTATACAGCCGTTGATGGACAAGCTGAACCACAACCTGTATTCTAATAAATCACCTTCATTAACAATTCATTTTATCAGTTATTTTCTTCTAGGAAACCCTACGTACTACTAATAAGTGATACTAATATACTGTGTTTGGTGGCAGTGCTACTCACTGAACTTGAAATTCACCCATTTGTCCAGACTCTTTAGTCAGCAAATTACAATGACCTGTCTGTCTCCAACTTACCTTGAGTAACTTAAAGATAATGCCAAGAATCTGAAATCAGGTCCTACACTTGCACAGTAAACTCTTAGCAAATGAGTTCTCTCTGTAGCCCCTCAGCTTATATTTTGATTTATTTTACAACAGTCTAGTTTTAAAATAAAAGACTATGGAAAACTTGAAATTGAAAAACAAATATGACTGATGGGGAACCTCCTTCAACCATTGGCCTTTGAGAGACTGGACCAGGTTGAGGTGTGGCTTTGGGTAACAAAAAGACATGGTCCCACCTGTTGGCCCCTCTTCTTCCCACAGCCACACCTGGTTGTTGAACCCCATTTCCATTTCCTCATTGTGATTTGTAAGTTTTCCATTTAATAAAGAAAAAAACCTTAGTATACCCTATTTGGAGCTAGTATGGGATTCCTTTATATGTGCCCCCCCCCCTTCTGACGCTTTCTGCTTCTTATGACCAATTAATTCCAGTAAGTAAAAATACTGTGAGTCCATATGTGAAGCTGAAAGAAACACGATGCATAATTTATTTGAACATGTGAGTGCATGTATGTGCATTTTTATCTGTATCTGAAAGAGTGTGATAGTCTTAGTTTCTGCCATTCCACTATGAATTTAAAAGGGAAAAATCTAACAAAATTCTAAGAAATTCATTCCTCAACTTTTAATGTCTTTTCAGAACTACCTATGTTTATTCCATTTATATTTGTCTCTTTTTTTTTCTTTTTTAGGGACACCTTGCTCACCTGTGGATGGATGGAAGGTACTTGCTCACTAATACACAGAGAAACAGACCCAAGGAGGCTGATCCAGATGAGGAGGGTGATCTAGAAGAATAGGAGACACTGCTCCCAGAACTGGGGAGTTGAAATACAGAGCACAGCTTTCTGTTGAGAATGACCTGACCTGGCCCACTGTAAGCAATGTTTAGCACTCTACTGGCTGGTAGCTGGCTTGGGCACAACAATGAGACCCTATCAGACCAGGCTATTGTGGCTCTATTCACAACTGTCAAGGTCACGCTGGAGCTCAACAAAGCAAGAAAAGGGAGGATATGTAGGAAGGCTTCAGGGATTTGGCCTAGAAGGCCAGGCAAATGGGTCATCACAGGCCTCCAAGAGCTTAAAATCCATTTATATTTGTCTCTACTGATGTTGCTACTGATAAGTTTACCCAGAAAGAGATTGCAGGCCATTCTCTGAATAAACTAATACAAGATTTAACTGCTTAAATTTGAGAAAAGATAATAGACAGTAAATAACAGATGTTGGTAAAGTTGTTTTAGAGGTAAGTATCTGGGTTTCTCCACTATTAATGATAATTAAAGGAACAAAAGCATGTTCACATGTACACACAAAAATCCTCAAAAAACAAAGAACAATTATTTAAAAAAATAGAATAAAGTGATAATAGCCAGAAGTTATGAACATCTTTATAACGACTGTTATCAAATAAATTATATCACATCTCTATTCAATTAGCATTGACAATGTATCAATTATAAAGCAATTTTTTGGCTTAGAATCAAATTACCATTCTGCAAACCCTAGAAATCTGTTTCTTGTCTTCTCAGTAATTAGCCCCAATTAAGTACATTACTGGGTAAGAGCTGGCTGCAGAAATGAACTACTTAACATTTTATTATAATATAATACAGCACATGACATTGATTTAGTTAGAAATGCAAGATTTTTTAATAGTGAGCTAACATTTTATTCATATCTGTAGTTTTCTGTTTTATAAATTGATGTCTAAGAGTGCTTTATCTCAGAAAAGTAAATGGAATAGTTCAGGCAAAATTGTATTATGTTTGAGAAAATTAAGACTTCAAAAAATTTAACCGTTGTGTTGAAAGTTCGTCCAAAATGTTCAGGAAAAAAATGTGAAACAGAGTGGACCCTTTTCTCAGCTACTTTAATGGAATAACTTTCAAACACTAAGCTTATGAATATGTAAAATTATTTGTCTATTATAGTCAAAATAAAATTTCAAAAGTAAATTAATTTTCCCAAAGACATGTGGCAGATGACTGAACATTGATTGCAAAATTCAAAGTCTCATGATAGGGGCAGACATTCTAGGACAGGTTCCTGGTGATGTCATCTTCATAGTCTAAAAGTCTAAAGTCTAAAGTTTTATATCTAATCTATCTTTTATAATTATAACTATCTTACTTCAACTCCATCAAAGACAAGGATATAATATTACCTAAGTAAACAGGAAATGCATCATAAGCAACTTCCAAAACTCTAGATTTGACAGAGACATCTCGCTGCCTGGACAGCCACCCACAGTTCTTTTGTAACATTGAGGCATCCATCTTCAGCCTACAGGCCCATAATATCCAGCAGACTTTTCCATGAAGCAGAAAATTTGAAAATCTGTTTTGCCTTGTAATGGCAAAGTGTGAGTTGCTTGCTTATGTCTTGCAGAATGTCTGGTAGACAATTTCATGGAGCAGGAACCATGAAGGACTGTCTCACCTTTGTCAAATTCAGTAGTCATTTTTCTGTGGGTCCTGAATGTCTAGTACATACAGCATACCATCAAGCAGTACAGGCAAGCAGTTTCTTGCCAAAATGGCTTTAAAAAACTCCTTAACGTGCCTCTTTGATGCCCATCATCTTCTTGAAGTAGATCGGTGTTGCCAGGAACAGACGTGTCTCATTGTCATGAAAATTCCTATGTTCTTAAACATTTTAAATGCCATATTAGTCTTTGAAAGATTTGAAGAATAACTATCTATCTGAAATGTATCTCTGCACATCTAAAAAACCTAACTAACTTGACGACAAGCCTGACTATTATAGATGATTATCTATTAACATTACAGTTTTAAATGAGCTGTACAAACACAATACCTTAATCAAGAGCAGAAATATACATAAAACAAAATTGACCTAAAATTTGTATCAATAAACCAAGATCCATACCAATGCAAAGTATTCATCTCTATATCATACCTCCATTTAAATAAAAACAAACATTTATAAACAATATTTGGGAATTTGGAAATAGTTCCCTCCAAACTGCTTCCTGTTTTTTGTTGGGTGAAGTATTTTGAAGGTTTGTGGAGACCTTTCAGGGAGTCTTGTTCATCAAACCACATTACCTTAGAAGGAATCCATAGGTTCTGATCTGTGAAAACAAAATCAGAATCTCTTTTCTAAAGCAACATATCCTTAGACTCAAATTTTGAAGTCAACATACTGTTAAATTATATATGTTGGTTTAGCTTAGCAACCTGTACAATGAAATGTCTTTCTGTACTTAGCTCATTCACAGTCAAAAAATTCAAAGAAAACACAGTAATTCTTTTTTATCTTAATTCGTCTTCATTGTGTGTATATTTGTAATTATTTTTTGACCAGGAGTTTTTGTGTTTTGTTTTGTTTTGATATGTGGGCATTTCTAGGATCAACTCTGAGGCCCTGCCTCTTGGATCTGCCCAGTCTAAAACTAGGACCAACTCTGAGGCCCTGCCTGTTGGATCTGCCCAGTCTAACATGGCAGAGGCATGTTCACTGCCTCTAATAGCCTTGTATATTGCCATAGCTGCAGGGTCACAGTGGGTCTATTTCACCGTTAAGCAATTTGTAACATGCTGCTAACAAACCCCATATGAGTGCTCAGCCTCCTGAAAGAGCTAGAGCTGTTCATGCAACTAGCATGAACCAAGAAGCCCTACCCTAGAGAAGCCAAAGAAACCATGTAGCATTTGCTACCAATGCTGAGCCAGGAAGACCTCTCTTAAAGGAGCCATAGTACCCCTGCCTGCCGCCATCAAACAGAGCCCATCCAAGAAAAAATTTAGCTACCAAGAAGGTGTGCTAAACTCTCTCTCTCTCTCTCTCCCTCTCTGTGTGTGTGTGTGGTGTGTGTGTGTGTGTGTGTGTGTCTAGGATTTCTTTTTAAATTCTCTCAGGTTTTAGTCGATGTAGTCATCCCAGATTTGCATGCCAATTTGTTATAGGAGGCTGCTAGTTTGTTTTCCGGCTGCCCAGACCCGAAATAAACACACAGAAACTATATTAATTAGAACACTGGTAGAACTATTAGCTCAGGCTTTTTATTAGCTAACTCTTATATATTAAATTAACCTAGTTCTATTATTTTTGTATTTTACCATGAGGCTTGCAGTTTACTGGTAAGGTTCCAGGGCCTCTGTCTCTTTCAGTAGCTACATGGCATCCTCTGACTCTGCCTTCTTTTCTCCTTTATCTCTGTTTGGAATTCCCACCTTGCTCTATTCTGTGTTGCCATATGCCCAAAGCAGCTTCTTTAATAACCAGGGTTAAGAGAACATATTCATAGCATACAGAGGGGAAATCCCACATCACTATAGAGCGATAGATATAGATTTAAAGATTTCTAGAAAGATGATAGTTAGATAGGCAGATAGATAGATAGATAGATGATAGATAGATAGATAGATAGATAGATAGATAGATAGATAGATAGATAGATTACATTAAAATGTGGCAGTTAAAATGATAGATTAAAATTATCAGGAACTGTAAATATAAAACCAAAACAAAATTGATACTGTTGCGACAAAAAAAATGAAGTAAAATATATACAAAACAATTACTTGTCTCAGTGGTGGGAAAAATATTATGTTTCCTGAGATGGGTTTTGATATAAAAAGGTACGGTTGAATGCAACTCTGCCAGTTTGCAGAATTGGAATCAAAGATAGAGTTTTGCCTCTAAACTTCAGTTCACTCACTTGTAAAGTGATAATGGCAAATGTTTATTCATCATGTTTTCTCAGGAATACATGGGAGCCTGAATATAGATCATTCAGCATTGTGTGCTGCTAAACAGTAAAGATCTGTGAGATGCTACTCATTTAATATATCCAGAAAAAAACATCAAAAGTTATTCCTCCAGTTTCTTACACCAAACAAAAATATCAAAGTGTTAAAATTGGATGAAAAGTTTTATTCATCCAATAATTAAAAAATATTCATGTCAAAAGTAAAAAATAAAAAAGATCACGGTTTACTGTTGTTCTCAACTTCTCTAAAGGCAAAGGTAATGCAAAAGAAAGCACTGTAAATGAAGACTTAAACATGAAGACAATGTTTCTAAATTATTGAGGAGATGGAAATATAAACCAAACACAGAAGTATCAAGTCAAAATGGCATATAAGGTAGAGAAGCTTAAAGATACAAAATAGTTAGTTTAAGTCAAAAACATTTGGATGGCAGCATTTTTATCTTTCTTATGGTTATCCAATCTTAGGATAATAATACAATACCAACGACCTCTCAATTTTAAAATTTGAAAACATACACATAAGTCTAACTATTATTAGAGAACTCCAAGGATTTAAATATAATTTAGTCACTAAATTTGAAAAGAAAGTTTAACTAATCCTTTTTGTTAGACAAGACTTAACAACGGCATATAATTTGATTCTTTTAACACAATGAGAATTTTAGAACAAGCTGCAAGAATTTTATTTTCTCTTTTAAAATTTGTTAAATTAGGAGCTGGAAACATGGCTTAGCATTGAATTGAACTGCCCGCTTTTCCAGAGGACTTGTGAATTCCAGCACCTACTTGGTGCCTCCAAACCATCTGTAATTTCAGTTATAGGAAATGTGACAACTCTTTTCTGCGTGCACATAAACATGACGAACATTTAGGCAAAACACTCACATGTAATAAAGATAAAATATATAAAGATATGATAATTATTCACTTTTTAAAAAATGAATAGAAACCAAAACTGAAACTACATCTTCAGACTTTTCTGCAGTTATTTAAATGTAATTAAAAATGAGAAATCCTTGAACATGTGGTTTCATTCGTCTTAGTGTTTTTAGAACTACTAGTATCTCTGTAATTTATATTTCTCTCTCTGAGTATGTTTGTGTGTGTGTGTGTGTGTATATCTGTGTCTCTAAAAAATGGTTAATTTCTAGGCACAGCAATATTTATAATAGACAAAAATGTGAAAATAAACAGAGGTTATCTGTGTAATTAATTAATCAACATTTTTACAAATTTTCTTGTTGGTAACTGGCTATGTGCATGCTTTTGAGAAAGTATCTTGCTGTGTAGCTGACTTTGACTCTCAATGTATAACAGTCCATCTGCCTTAGCCTCCACTGTGAGGAGACTACAGACCCGGAGCACAACTCCCAGCAATGAGTCATACTGAGTGAGGAAGTCAAGTAATGCTCGACGGTCAAGCAGGCATTTTCCATCTGATTCGTACTGTGAAGAAAAGAAAGGGAAATAGTGTGTTCAAAAAAGTAACTTCGTTGTTTTCATGTTATACAAGAATTTTACAATTATTTAAAAATTTTTTGGCAGAGGTTTTCTGTAAAAGTATAAACGGGGCCTCACAAGGCTGCTAATATGTTTTGGTTATAGTTTCTGAGGTCATTCAAGCTTTTGTCCACAAGTGGTTTTACTTTAAAATGAATTTACTTCTGCCGGGACTTTAACTGAAAACAAATATTGTGAAGATAAAAGAATTATTGGTAAGAAGTGGGAAATTAAGGAGTTATAAAGACCAAGGCTGAAAGGTTTAGGAATGGCTAGAGGAGCTGAGCAGTGATGATGGAGTTTCTGATGAAACTGGAACACCATCTCCACATGGCTGAGGACTCACAAAAGCTGCATTGCCACAGATTTTCCCACAAACTCTAGGCAGCTCCACTGTAAAATGCCCCATTCCCAGTAACTTTACCTGTATATAATGTGAAGGAGTGATCTGGGAGTCACATGACTTTTATTAGCTACTGAGATTTGTGTCTCCCTCCTCTCTCAGAGGGACTATGAGGAGTCTCATTCATATTCCTTTACTCTAATGAGAAGAGATAGTTACACAGTGTCTACAATCAAGTCAGATGGGTAAAGTCACTGTGATGTTGCCCTTTTCAGATCTTCCATCCTAGAGTATTTTGTGAATGTGCTTGTCAATCTTGAGAAGCACATCGAAATACCTGTTATTGCTCTCTGCTCCTGATGTGCAATTTTTTTGTTATAAACTGACACTGAAGATCAGTTATTTTTCTCTCACTCTTTTTTAGTTTTACTGAAAAATTTCTGTGTTGATAAATAAAATCAGAAACCTGTACTTTATAACTATAATTTTTAGCAGAACAATGTTTAGGGACATAAGGAAAATCTACAGCCATTGCAACAGAAATTTATTCAACAAAATATTGTCCCAATATGTGAAAAAGAATGATTTTATCACTATCCTTCCTTAGATGATGTCAGTAAATATCTATGACTAGTGACCATGTTTGCCTGTTTACCACTTAATATGGAACGATTAGTTGGATAAATCAAACTTTTCATTACTAGATAATAGTTGTTCATTTAAAAGGTTTCTAAGAATTAGATTTACATTCAATAATATTCAACATGTGCTCCTACCTAACCATGCTTATAAAGTAAAAATGTATGTCCATCTCAACGAATAGAAAAAGATAAAAAGGGTACTGTTCTTTAATATAAATTTACAGAGGATATTTTGTCTTATTTCTTCTTCTTCTTAAAAAATGTCTCATCACCTAAGAAACAATTCTGTTGCAATATGATATAGTTCTATCAATTATAATGCAGAAATGAACATAAAGATACCTTTAAATATATCTTCTACCCTATCCCATTTAATCCTCTTATTCTAGTTTAAAATTGTATTAAAAATGGAGAAATAAATTCCTCATCTTTATTTATTTTCTCTATGCCCAAAGATTGAAGAAAATTTCTGCATTTCACTTAATTTTCTTCATTCCTCTGAGTTCACATTAAATCAGTTGTCAATAACAAATAACCAGCCCACTCTGCAAATGAACAGGAGAAACTGTAATAGACAAAGAAGGAGCCATTCATGAGAGCAAACCCTTTAAGGTATTCATTTCATTTTTAACATAATTACTGAAGTCATGGACTTTTTCACACTTTTCCAATTTCATACACTATAATTTTCAGGGTAATTATTGGTTGTCCTAAATGGGCTACTTGGCAACAGCCTGCTGCTTTCTGCCTCATTTCTGCACTGCACATAAATCAATCATGAACTTAAATCTCAACTTTGTCTGTAATATGATGTATAACAGTGATGAAGCAATGCAAATTTACTTAAATCTTCAATTTTTCATGGGCACACTGTACTAATATATTAGGCTTACTATATGTTGAATATGTGGTATCAACCCCAAGGCAATTCTTAAAATATCTGTCTCTATTTTTCTCTTAGGGAGAGTTTAATTCTTTGTGTCATTCTTGAATCTTGCAGCAAAAGTTTCACCACTTTTTATTTTTTTGTATAAGTTCTTTGCTGAGATACCTTTCCATACACACAAATATGCTGGCACAACATATATCTAAAGTACATAAAAATAGCAGGTATCTTTCTGATTAATGTGTGTTAGTTAATAAAGAAAATGTAAAACTCTAAAAATGTAGAGGAAAGCATAGTGCATAGAATTCTAAAAAATGATATATACACATGAAATTTCTGTTCATATGTGTATTGATACATGATATACATGGATATTATATATACATATATATACACATACATATGCCATACAGTATACATGAAATTACCAATGAAAGTGCAAACATATGATGAATGATTAATAAAAGCTAATGAGAGAAACTGTGTTCAACCTGAAGGTCAGAAAAGCAAAATAGCCAGTCACTGGTTCTTACCTCTACCTCAGTCTGAAATGGCGATCCTGCCTCCAAGAATCTCAGAATGAAACTGTGTCTCAGGGCTGTCTCCTCCCGTTTTATAATCTTTTATAGGACTGGGAATAAAGGTGTGCACCACTGGGATTAAAGGCATGAACTTCCTGCTTTCTATGGCAACTAGTGTGGCTGCTGGAATTAGAGGTGTGCAACCCTGCCTGGTCTGTACGAATCAGTGGGGCTGCTTTACTCTCTGATCTTCAGGCAAACTTCATTTATAAAAATGCAAATTAAATATTACTAGAAACATATATACATATAAACAGCCATTTTTTTAAAAAAAATTGTGATCCTAATTTTTAAGAAGCCTTCATTTTTAACCCAGTTACTATTATGCATTACAAGGGAAATCAATATTTTATCTGGATTGGTCCTGGAATATGTGTCTCTGAAATTTCAAAAAAATATTCATCAGAATATTCTTAAATATATTTTCCTTTAAAAACACTATTGCTTTGTTATGATAACAGTTGTGCTGTTAAAAACAGGCAAAATTTGGAAGTCATCAAGCACTATTTAATTTTAAAAACAATTTTTTTCTTACCTAGAATTCATTTGCCTCAAACACTAAAGTCATTGATTGCAAATCATAGTGAGAAAATAGAAAGTAGGATCTAGGAAAATAACCTCCTGAAGGAAATAAAAGTTCAAGTAACAATAGGTGAGAAGTTAGAAGATTTGAGTTCCAGTTGGACATTTGAAACCTCTTTCAACTGGTGAACAATTATATTTGACTTTATATGCACATTTGTAGAGAGAGGATGTCAACCTCTTAATCTCTGTGTTTAATAGAATTGTATTTCATCACAGCATAAATTTCATTAAAGACAAGATGACAAGCAATAAAAAAAGACTTAGCAAAAAAACATCCTTAAGCATCCTAGCTCCATAACTTGTCTTCCTGCTTACTGCATTGCAAATTTTATGACATTTGGATGTCATCAGGTTTTAAGATAATAACAGGGGATGTAGTTACTGACTGCTATAATCTAAAAATCAACTTAATTTCAAAGCCAGAAACTCCAATGCACTCTGTCATGAATGAAGAAAAACAAAGAAACAAACCCAAAATAATGACAAAAATCTCACAAAATTCTGAAATTAGGTGTTGAGTTTTGGGAAAATATTTTTAAGACGTCTCGGGGGACAGAGCAATAAAGTTTGCAAATTACTCAAGCACCAATGATATATTATACAATTGAACTTACTAACTGGGAAATAAAACAGAAAGAAGAGTTCTAGAAATAGTCTAAGAGAGAGAAGTGTTGTTCTCATGCTCAGATAGTTTTCCAGTGATCCATATCAATTCAGAACCATGTTGTAGTGTGAATTGTTTCCTAGGTTAAAGTTTCCATTCATACACAAGTACATTTTTCTACGGCTTCATAGAGAAACTTAAGTATTCTATCAATAGCAGGAGAGAAATCAGATTGCTTCCAACACTAGCTTTTCAATCTAGAGACACATCAATCTTTAAACTTGATTATAAAGTTTATTTGCGTATAGTCAGATTCTGTTTTCAGATATGGAGGTGAATCCAAGTTGTGTGCTCTAGAAGTCAATTACAGCCACTGCAAAGCAAATGCAACACAATGATTTTTCTAGAGATTAAGATGTATGTGCTTGTGAGGAAAATACATTTTGTTTCTGTGCCTATAAAAAATGTGAAATGGCTAAGCTCTGAGTGCCATCATAGTGAAGTTTTTCAAAGAGATCTGATGTTTTGTCAATATTGATTCAGGCTTCTCAGTGTCACTGGAGTAAAAATAATAAAGTTCTGTTGCTGCGCGGACATGAGGGAAAAAATAAAAGACGTTTGATTGATTCTTCCATTACCCAATGACAGCTATTATAAAGCAGAGTATAAAAAGGACAATTAGATGTTTGGTCCAAGGAACAAATATATGAGCCTAGGTAAAGATTTTCTGAACAGAGGTAGACAAAATGCCCCAAAATTAATGGAAATATATACCATTCCAAGTAATAGAATGTTATTAAAAGAAATTATTAGAATTTATATTCCTAATGTTAATATCTGACTTGAAGATGAATATTTCTTTTGCAGTTTAACTGAAAAGAAATGGTTAAATATAAAACAAATTTAAGTAATCTTGTAATATACAAATAGTTTAACTATACTTCATTCCTTCATTCGATATGCTATAAAACTCACATGTGCTTCTTCTATTTTCTGCTCTTCATTTTATGTCAATAGGCATCAGAATTTCGTGTAGTTATGTAAAATTTCAGTGGATTCCTTGCTACAATTAGACTCACTAAAATGGCTTAAAATTCATGCTTTTTCTCACAAATACAATAGAGGCAGGCAAGTATACAGATATATAAGTGATACATTTACCATACTTTATAGAATAACTAATACTGTTTTGGAAAAATTAAAACAAAACTAATTTAGATACATTGTTCCAAAATAGTGTTTAATATATTAACCCATCCACTCATCTGAGTAAGTTCTAGATAATTAGCCTGCAGGTGGAAGTGTACTTCAAGAAAAAGTAGACAGTGAAACAAGTAACATAGGATATAGAAAAATTCCTTTGAAGATCTTAAGGGAACAGAGTTGACTGGTTCTTAAATAACAGGAAGAAAGGAGGCTCAAAGCAAGCCAAAAACCAGCAGGAAATTGATAATGTGAGGAAATAACATTTACAGTTCGATGCTCTTTTCAGAGAAAAGTGGAAGACTTAACAGGTAAACTGCGTGTCTAATCAAAGAGGTTAGTAGTTTTAACAGTACCGCCTGTTTGGACTGTGTATTACAAATTAAAATAAGCAGTTTGCTTTCTGGAATATGCGTCGGCATTTGTTGTGAACATTTCGAATCTAGTTTGTTTAGCCTAATAGCAATCAAGTTTTATACCAAAGTGGGAAGAAGGTTGTGACATTTGGGAGATGGAGTCAGCATGAGTTAGTGTTTGATGAAATACTAGAAGATGTTATTCTCAAATAGGTACTTAACATATTCAAGAAATGTCATATTCAAGAAATGTCACTCTGAACTGGAGACACAAATATGCAAATCATGAGCATCCGTGACAAAGTCAGTCAGACTAAAACATGTGACTCCCAGAGGAGATCAGCAAGATTGAATGAGCTTAACATTTCAAATCAAGACTGGGAAGGAAAGGCAGTACAATCTTTGAACAAATGGACAGAATATAAGGGAAGAAAAATGTACCAGGCACTTGGAGTGGTTCAGGAGTGTCCTAGTCTGTGATAATCATCTCTGAGGATATCTAAACACACACACACACACACACACGTGTGTGTATCTATGTATGTATGTATGTATGTGTATTGTACTTAGCTACAATAAGATCATTGATTGCATTAATGAAATTAGTCATTATACTCTCCAGTACACATTTTATTTTGGATAGGTTGAACTTGGATTAGGAAGTGAAAATACTGAAAAAAATTTTTAGCTCATTTTGATTGCTCTTCTTAATTTTAGTGGTATTAACAATGCTTACATATGGAATTTTATTACATAAATTTTCAGATTCATAGCTTTTCTGGGAAAGATTGATAATTTATATGTGAATGCAATTCTATTAACTGTTCATTTCTCTCTACTTTAAATGATTTTTATACTGAAATAGAATTACATCACTTTGTTCCTCCTTTTGCTCCCTCCAGCTCCTCCCAGCTAATCTTCAAACTCTTGCTGTGACCGTTCTACTATCAAATTGACAGCTTCTTTTTCTTTGATTATGCACACATATATAATTGTATATTTTATGCATGTTGTACATGTACATGCACACATATACAAACGTATGTTTATATATATATATATATATATATATATATATATACACATATTTATATAATTGTTTCAAAACTGACCACTCTGCATTGAAGAACCAGTAGAAGGGCTCATCCCTCGAAATTTTCCCAGCAATATATAGTTGACTTCAGTTATTTGCTTAAAGGTGGAATCCTCCAAATTTTTTACTTTTCCACATTAGCATATCTATTGATATAACGTCTGTCCAGGTCTTATTTATACATACAGCCATTTCTAGGAGATAATGTTTCACAGTCAACTTCCTGGTTTTCTCTTGCAGTCTGTATGACTCCTCTCCAAGATCTTCCCTGGGCCCTAGATCAAATGTATTGTTTGGGGCTACACTTCTGATGATATTTATTCTGCATTGAATCCAGTTGTTTTTCATGATGGTCTCCATTTGCTATAAAGATGATCTCAATTGATAAGGGATGGTAACTACACTTATCTTGTGGGTATATGGAAAAGACTAAGAAGATAGTAAGGAATTGTGCTAGTCTAGCAAAGTGGCATTAGCAAATTATTACAAATATTACACATATATAAAATCTTGCCATGCATATAACTATACTGACACACAAGTTTTGCACCTGGGTAAGATTATTGTGCTTATTCTCTTATTTGGTAGCTTGCATAATAATCTCTTGAACCTTAGACACTAAACCACAGAAAAGAATCTCTTAAATTCAGGTCAGATCCAGCTATAGTCATCCCAGTTGAGTTATGAATTTTAAGTGTGGTGTTTTTCACCTTTGGGGAGCAACCTCACCTCCTGAGGGCAACTGAGGGGTTTGTTGATAATCTCTGTCATTTTGAGACTCACTTAGGTAGTCCTGAAAAATGTTTCACAATGCTCATACCTGGTACTGTGGTTTTTCCTAGTCTTTGGTGTTTCTGAGTCATATTCACAGCATGTGGTTTAACTTACTTAAATATGTGTGTGAGTGTGTGTGTTGTATGTATATACATACGTTTACAGGTATTGTGTATAATTTTAGGTAAATATAAAATAATATGATTACCTGAGCATATATCAAACGATTTTGGCGCTATTTGTCCCTTCTTCTCTCCCGTATTGATCTTCCTCCCTTACCCCATTGGAGCCACACGCTGTTATTCCATTTCCCACTTCATATCACCTGTTTCCTGCTGCTCCCATCCAAAGACCCCCTCATACCACATATGATCCCTTTATACTCCTTTGGTTTCTGTGGTTAGTGGATGTTACATGTGGTTCTTAGCTCCAAATAGTCTCTTCTTTCAATTGGAAACACGGTTTTGAATACTTCAAATGAAGTCTTCCTTTTCGAGTCACCGTCAGCAAACTAGACAAATCTAACTATCATTCTCTATAGCTTTGGTTTTGAATGCAGGTAACAAGCTGTAACCATGTCTGAAAATCCTGGGAAGATTATTTAATTGCATTATTATGGAATGTTCATCCAAGCATGCAGTATTTCAATAGCGGAACATTTTTCTAAACTGTATCAGGCCCTGGATTCAGATGTTGTTAAAATAAACTAGTTAAAATTAACAGAAAGTTTCTCTGGGCTACTATTACACATAAAGTACTTAATAAGGAGTTAGTCGTTAGCCTCTATATTGCACAAGGCTTATTCTTGTTGTGACTTTATTAATAGGAGAATTAAGAACTAAAATATAATCTAATATCAGGCTGCACCTTCCCTTTTCCTGTCCCCAATCTATACTTTGCTATGCCTTGAATTCATTAAATATTTTTCTTTGTTGTTGTTAGATACACACACCTCAATATACAAATATAATCTACTCAGTCTATCTATTGTCACTTAATGTGTATATGATTTCGCCATTTGTTATTGAATATAAAACAGTGGGCTTGTCTCTGAATAACACTATTTCTCCCCATTTCAGCAGCCCTTAGTTGTTTCTAATTAATCCTACTACTCAGGAAAGTATGACTAAAGGTGAGGAAGAGGGCAAAAGTGAGTTTATATGAAAAGAGAGAATTAAAAGTTTAGGAGATTTTCCTGTTGACATTTTAAAAATAAAATACTCCCCTATATGATAAAGGCTAGACACACTTTTAATGATTTTGTTATTAAATTTTGAATACAGTACTTTAGAAACCTATAAGTTATATGAGTACTGAGTAGGCTGAAAAAAAAATGAGATCCAGGATGGGAGGGAGGAGGAAGATTTGCCTTGTGGAAAAAACACGGAGTTAGTATGAATTATAGGAATGAGAACCACCAAGATTCCAGAATCTCAATGATTACATAAAAGACTAAGTAGCATGTGACTTTTGGTTGGTTATCCCTGAATTTATTTCCTCTCTTTCTTTCTCTCATTTCCCCCCTTTTATTTCTTTTGGTTTTGAAACAGCCTCTGTAATTTGTATCAATTATAAATGTATAAGTCATATTAAATTTCTATGAGAAAATTGGTTTTACTAAGGAATAATCTCTTAAGAGTTCTTAAGGATTTTACTTAGGCTTACTGGTAATAATGAAAATTTCATAATTATATAAAAACAGAAAGAGTAATTTGCCTGAAACTGAATATAACGTGACTATGTATGAATTAT
Source organism: Ondatra zibethicus (assembly GCA_004026605.1). Taxonomy (NCBI): domain Eukaryota; kingdom Metazoa; phylum Chordata; class Mammalia; order Rodentia; family Cricetidae; genus Ondatra; species Ondatra zibethicus. Next base: position 26,336 of record PVIU01004036.1, read on the forward strand.
CATCAAATACTTTATGTCTTTCATTGTAGCAATAAAAAATGCATACCTTAGGCATAACTATCATCCAATAAATTAAATTGTAATATATTAGTATTATATTTTATCTTCAGGTATCTAAAATTGTAGAGATTAGCTTTCTGACTCAAGTATCCCTTAAAATTCATAGACAACTACTCATGAAATAAAAAAATTGAGTAACCATTTGAATAAAATAGTCGAATGATGCATTATTTCACAGTAAAAATTTTTATGTTGTTTTTTCTTTATGAAAACTACTTCAACACATATTACAAAAATATATTAAATACAGAATAATAACAATTGAAATAATTGGTTTCTAGACGCAGCACCTCTGTTATCCATTCTATTACTATATCATCATATAATGCTATAACCTATTGCACCTAATAAGTAGCATTAACATACCATTTTCATATTTATGCTCTTATAATTGCATTTTTAGAAACACTTTGTATAGGGGCTGGAAAGATAGCTCAGTGGCTAAAAGCACTGATTCTTTTTACAGAGAAACACAGCTCATTTCCTAACACTAATGTGGGCTGTCACCTTTCTTCAATTAGATTTTCAGTTAGTCTAATACTCTCTTCTGGCCTCAGGAGTAACAGGCATGTACATGGTATACTTTCATTTAAGTAGCTAAAATATACACAAATAAATTAAATAAACAAATAACTTTAAAATAAGTAAATATGACATATTGGTACAGTAATGTGAATAAATACTCTTCATGTAACATTCCTGAGAACATGTTATCATATACAAGTCACTTTGCTATCCTTATAACTACGACAATAGCTACGGGTGTTCAAGACATCATCTAAACATAGGACGGATGATGATCAGCTCTGCAACATCTTCTGTGAGAATACTTTTATTAAAAAGAACAATAAGCCATTCCAAGAACAAATATGCTGTGAAAATTTAGTCCTCTCTGTGAACACTATAAAATATTGTATATATTAAATATTTCACTATTTCTAAAAATTTATTTTAATTTATACATATACTTAAATGAATGAATGCTTATATGTATAAGAATACTCAGTAGATGCTTAAAGGATTTTGATTTGTACAATGAATCATGTATTTATCTCATATATAAATGATTTATTTAAACTATAATTGTAACTTTATATAGGTAAATATATGCACAGATGATTATTACAATAAATATAAAAAGTTTTGCTTCATTATATCAAAATGTTTTTATATGCCATCAAAAGAATGTCCATTTGTTCTGCATCTCCTTTATTTTTGAAACATGTTCATTGCCTTTTATGATTAAGAAAGTAACTGTGTTCCAAACCTAGGACCCCTCCTTCAATTTGCCACCCCTATAGAGGCTAAGGTTAACTGAAAACAAGGATGCCTCAAAGCACAATATTGAATCATGTCGTTAAAGGGTGAAAATTGAAGGTATTCATTGCAAATGCTTTCAGCCCAATTCTGTTTGAGACAGCAATTTTTATCTTCTCTTTAGGGGACTTTATATCATTTCTTCGAGCTACTGTTTTGCTGAATCTTAATATTTATAAAAATAAAATGAATGATGTTCAACCATCTCTGCAGGACCATTTTCTGTAAATCTATATTTTTCTGAAAGTTTGTTCATGCTCAACAATGTTTTCAAACAGAAAGCCAGCTGGAAATGAAGAGCCAGACCTAGCCATGCTTGTTGTGGGCATTGTCACAGAAGATGCTATAGCTGAAAGTTTCACTCCTGCCTTCCTGTTCCTGAATAACTACTCTGAGGCTTAATATTAATTAACAAACTGCTTAGACTATTATATCAGGCTTATTATTACCCATCTCTTACAACTTCAGTAAACACATTTCTAGTATTCCGCATTTTACCATAAGGCTCATGTCTTCTTGCCTCTCATCTTGCTTTCCTGGCATCCACTGACATTTCCAGACTCTGCCTTCTTTTTCCCTGTATCTTTGCATCGATTTCCTACCTGGCTCTATTCTGCCTGCCTACTAGTCAAATCAGCTTCTTTATTACCAATGGTAATAAAACATATTCACAGCATACAGAGAAGTATCCACATAATCTCACATTTTGTCTAATTAAATAATGTTTTAAATTTAAAATAGTAAAATTACATATAATAAAACAGGTATCTAGCAAGTATTAGAGTTATAATATTTAGTCAATTTTTATTTGGAAAAATTAAGGAAAATACTCTATCAACTCTTCTATCTTTGTCAGTCTAAAGTTTTATATCTAATTTATCTTTTATCATAACTAAAGAAAACTATAATTTTGACTCTATACTCTACAACTCCATCAAAGACCCCAGAAGATATAATACTACTTGAATAAGTGGTGCGGGATAATTGTCTGTATTCTTTGAATCATGTTTTAAATAAATGCTGATTGGCTAGGCAGGAAGTATAGGCGGGTCAACCAGACAGGAAAGAGAGGTGGGGCGATGAGACCAGGAGAATGCCGGGAAGGAGAAAGCGCATTACTCCTCACTCCTGCCCAGACCACTGAAGAAGCAGGATGTGACCTGCCTCGCTTAAAAAGGTACTGAGCCATGTGGCTAACATAGATAAGAATAATGGGTTAATATAATTTAGAAGAACTAATACTTAGCCTGAGCTAATGGGCCAATCAGTTTATAATCTTCTGAAGACCTCTCTGTGATTTTCTTTGGGACCTAATGACTGTGGGACCTGGTGGGAGGACAGAAACCAACCAGGCCTTCATGCTACAAATAAGCATGAAGTGTATTTGTGAGCAACTTTCAAAATTCTAGATTTGACAGAGACATCTGTCTGCTTGGACAGTCACCCAAAGTTCTTCTCTAATGTTGTGGCATCAATTTTCAGCCTATAGGCTTAAAGTATCTGGCAGATTTCTCAGTGAAGCAGGAAATTTAATGGACTGTCCTGCCTATTTTGGCAAAATTCATCAGTTGTTTTTTTTCTGTGTCTTGTAGAATGTCTGTCAGACTCTTTCATGTAGCATGAATTTTGAAGAACTGCCATGCTTTATCTTGGCATGTCCAGTTTGTACATAATACTGTCAGCCAGTCAATTCAAGAACAGTTTCTTGCCCAAATGACTCACTTTGCTATATTGAAAGAAAACTTCATAAGGAGCTCTTTGATGTCTATCATCCTCTTGAAATAATGGGTACTGCCAGGGTCAGCTATCTTTCATTGTTGAGAAAAGTCTAAGTTCTTAAAACATTTTAAATATTATATTCTGAAGGTCCTTGAAGTGTTTGAAGATTATCTATCTAATTGAAACATATTTCTGCATATCTAGAAAACCTAACTAACATGACTACAAGTTTGACTATCATAATTATTAATTTGTAATTCTTAAGTAAACATTGCATTTTTAAATGAGTTACATAAGCATAATAGCTTAAACAAAAGTAGAACCATACATACAGTATAACAAAATTTGCAATAAATTTGTATTAATCAACTAATATCCATATGAATGTAAAATACAGAGAAGCATTCCTGCATCAAGATGCTGCTGCTGAATTTCACTCAACTAAAGCACATTGACTTATTACATTAATTTATTATGAAACTCACACATAAACTTCAAATTACTGGATATGAATCTTCTATAAATGTTCCCACCTTGGAAAGTTTGAAACATATTATCTTTGAATTCTAATAAATGACCAAACAATAGTTATGGCACAAATAATACTTTCATTAGTTTCACTATTGTTGAAGTGTGAATTAATGTTCAGAGAAACCAAAAATTTAAATCTCCCCAATATAAACACTTTATGCTCTTTTCTAGTGTTCATTAATCTACACTAAAACAGTATTTATAATATTCTAAAGAAATTACATCTTAGCCACTACACCAAGATGTTTTAGCTATATTGAAAGAGGTGGCAGTAGTTATAACTTTTGTCACACTGTAAGCAAAGTAATTTATAGATAAAGCTAAGTTTTTGCTGTGGAAGTTTCAGTCTGTTGAATATAAGTTAGTAAAATGAATAATTGGGTTTGAGTAGCCACAGATTATTTATGAAGCACTAGAATGATGATTTGAATTAACAAGGGTTTTCTTTTCTACACAGTTATATTTTTTAGGATTTTCTGAATACAGTATATTTTGGAAGAACCTCCAGGAAAAAGAAAAGTGCTGGGAAATACCAAGGGACACATTTATCCACTGACATTCTGCTAGGTTAATAAAAGGAACATTTTCCTGAACTAGGTTAGATAAGAATTCACTGTAAAAATTGTTTTGTTAAAATGTAGAGCTCAATAAAAAATTTTAAAAATTGTTTTGTTAAAACTTAATTTAAATTACATTTGTTGTTTATCAAGAATTTTGCTTCACACATTTGACTGTTGAACTTGAACATCAACAATGTGTAGTCTTTTGTTCCATTATTCATTTGAAGATATTTCAAGTATTCAGAAATATATTATACAGTTACTCTCATATCCACATCTTTTACTTTCTTTTGTTTATGTGTTTGTAGAGTAAGAAAGGAACTTGAAGTAATAGCCCTCATGTTCTCATTTACATGAGGAAGCCAAAAAGAATGATATCATAAAAGCTGGTAAGAGAAAGGTGTGTAGAAAAGAGATGAAGTCAGATTGTGTACCTAGTAGCTTTGAATGTTTAGATACTTTTTCTTATATTTTAGTATACTTAGTAATGAGTTTGGGGGGGGTAAAGGGAAGAGTGATGCATACAGGTGATATGAGAGGGGAATAATGGGACAAGATGTATAAAATGGAAGTGGTGGATAGGATACTGGGTAAAGGAGAAAATATGAGGAAAGATAGCTAACACACACACACACACACACACACAATCTGAAAAAGCCACTTGGAAGCCTACTAAGTAGAAGCATCCTAAACATATATAAAAGGAGTTCAAATAGAGTTACACTATAACAGGAGGGAAATGTTTCTCCCAAATAGCATTAGCTACCAAAAAAAAAAAAAAAAGCCAAGAATGGAAAAGCTCTAATTAATTGCCAGTAGTCTCAGAGAGCCCCTTTCCTAAACATTATAGAATATCTCCCTTGTTATTGGTTGCCCTCTAGAGCTTGCTAGTAAGATTTGTTAAAGACATCACACATTTGGTCACTGAACATGGAAGAATCAATATGGGATATATGCTTGAAAGTTTCAGCCCTATTGTCCAGCTTTCATAGTGTTTAATGCATGCTGCTTTGGGAGAAAAGTAATCAACAATCTTAACCAGAAATGAATATTTTGAACTACAGTAACAACTGGTATGGCAAAGTGGAGTGATATTAACATGAATGTTGTGGAAAAACCAACCATTTTCTGAGTTAGAATTCAGGCTGAATCAACAAAGTAGAACTCATGTCTGGACCATTAGCTAGATCAGAAACATGTGGGTGCTCTGAAGTCATAAGGGATTTTTGTTCTACTATTTGGCTAAATGGTCATTGTCATAGACAACCTCTTAAATTCTTACTCTTATTTATTGGGTTGATTTTCAACCCTCATCAGAA